>JAUKWC010033320.1:0-58485 GCA_032356245.1 Endocladia muricata | reverse complement strand
GGGGAGGGTTGTAGCGAACGGTGGCGCGGGCACGCTGTCATCCGAGGCATTGATTCTTTTGAGGGGCAGCAACGCGTATGCGGCTTTCCACGCGCCGGTGGCGGCTGCATCTCGCGTAAGCTGACGAGTGCTGCAGCGCGCAGTGTGAGGGTTGGCAACGGTTTCGTTAACAAAACAAAAAAAACCTGGGAAACAACGCGCCAGACAACCAAGATTCACCTCTTTACGGAAGTGAAAACAGCACACCGCAGTGGCTCCCGGGGAAGGCTGAGACACTCAAACGGTTATTTGGCGTGGAAGGGTGTTCTGTGGTTGAGAGGATCAAACCTCACACGCCCGCCCATCTCATCGCACACAGTGCCCCCCGATCCCCATCCCCATCCCGAATATTCGACACCTTTCTCCACCCACAAAACAATAATCCGCGTGCGACATCGTCACTTGTATGCACGGGTTCCGTTGGTGAATGATCTCATCACCGACTTTTCCAGGCAGTGCCAGTGGCCACGACACACCACGCCCTGGCCCCCTTGTGGTTACGATGCATGGCACTGACTGATGATACCTCTGGCTCAAACACCTTGTAATTACGTCACGCACAGTCCGTGAACCGTCCCATCGTGTCCCCTTGGTCCCGTAGTCCTGAGATGGGGAAGCACCTTGGCATGCGCACGGGACGCAACGGATCCCCCCCCCCCCTTGAACGCTCCCAAAGGATCTATCCAATTGTGTACATACGTGCACTGCAGTGGGGCCCCCTCGTACTGCATAAAAACAGTGCCAAGTCGGGCCAATTCCAACTGCCGTCAGAAGGAAGGCACACTGCAAAAAGTCTTGGCGCCCTGCTTTCCATTTGCGATGATTCACTGGTTGACCCCCCGGATATGTGCCGATTGGCAGAACCGCGACCAAAGCAGTGTTGAGCCACTGTTGGGCACTTGTGCACCGGATTACAATTCGGTGCAAGCACGATCGATGTTTGTCTCTGTGAAGGCGCAAGGAGGCACGTCACGAGATTCTGTTTTGTATTTTTGTTTTCGCCGTTGTGAAATGCGCAGATCAGTGCATGGCCAGATCCCCTTCGCCAACTGAATGACAGTCGTACGAGCACTGCCAATGGGTTTCTGTTTCCGCCTGCAACCAATAAAATCAATTGCACGCACAAACAACCTGTTTTGTCACTCTGTTTCATCGTGTTATCCTATAGGTCACATGCATGAGCTGCATTGTATACACGATTATTCGCGGGGGCATGTAGCCTCTCGAAATATTTCGCTCTTCTTGCAGCGTTCTCTAACAGGAACCCTTCAAAGCATGGCCGTGCTGTACAATCATAAAACCCTGTTCCCACCAATGAAATTGAAACCTTGCAAAAGCTCGCTTCGTGATCAGGCTTGTTGCTCCTACTTCTGAACGTGTCCTGTCACCAACATGACCAGCGACGGCTTTCGCTGCCCTTCCAACATGTATGTGCACACTTCTTCATCACTTTGCAAGCATCACCGTTGAGCTGTTCTACAGTCACTGGAAAGAGATCCACGATCACTCACAGCGTTGGTGGATGCTTTTGATCGTTTGACGGCGTAAATCGAGCGAGTACGAGAGGAATGCACGCTATTGTTGGTCTCGTGTGCTTACTCCGCATGGATCTGACGGGACAGCCGACGTTTCCTTCCAACGTCTCGTACATTCCTGATAGGAAGAGTACATACATACTCTTGGAATCAGGGTACAATGTGTGATGCACCCCATCGTGGCATGTGATTTTGAGTGAGGGTAATAACAGTAATCGCGCCAAAGATTTTCTTGCATCCAGAAATCATCAATACAGTATTAGGCTATACAGTATAGCACGGCCTCAAAATTCCTCGTCACAGCTTGGCGCCCAACAGGGTATGACCTCGGCACAGCAGAAAATGCACAAGTACTGTAGAGGCGATTACTTTCGTGTACATTATCGAATATCAGGACTGAAAAAATTGGGCCTCTGGAGAGACTCGGAAGAACTTGAGATTACGAATTCGTCGCATCAAACAGTATTGCTGGGTGACTTCTTGCGCACTCTACAGAATGCTATATACGTTGCTCGCGTATTTGCTACGCATTGCCGCACATGGATTTGGACTTGCCTTCGACGGACCCGGCAAATAGACGGATGTTAGGATTTGTCGCTGGGGAGTCCGATTACCTCTGTTTGGCAAAACAACACTCCCGATAAGTGACTCACATAATTATCAGATAATGATATAGTTTCGGAAGTCAAAAACATGTATGATACACTCTCTATATCCAACCTATTTTGAATGTTCCTTCAGTCCCACCTGACTGTTCCGTCGAGTAAATAATCATCTTGAAGGTTCTTGTTAAACTTCCCATGTTGAAACATACCAAATAGCAAGCAAAAACATCTTGCCAAGCAGTTCTCTATTCGTTACAAGCCGTAAACCAAAACACTGAATGTGTCGGTTTTGCGCCTGTTGAGAGCAGGATATAAAATAGGATAGTGTCGTTTTAGGTACGACAAATGATGATGCGGAGGGGTTGTTGCTGGAAGCTTTGTTTTGGACTACCGCAACAGGACGGAGCTTGTCTTGGCGCAAAAAAACATTTAGAGCGATTTCGCCCGCATAGAGGCAGTAATTCTGTGACTTTTTCTTGAATTCTTGATTAGAGCAGTCCTCCGAAAACCGTCCTGACAACATCTATGCTAACCTTTTCATGCGCTGCAAGGTTCCGATAAATACATACAGTCGTTTCGGAATACAGCTGCAAACGCTTTGCGAAACGTTTTGGAGATAGTGGTATATTATTGTCCAAATTGAACCCTGTTCTTGGAATGAGAACCCTCGTGGAGTGGTTCATTTTTTGAACCCTGTATTCTGAAGTCAATGGAATAGGGTCAGGGGGCTCATGGGATAGGGATTTGGGAATCAGGGGCTTTTTTAAGGATAATGGGATAATAGGGGCTAGTGTCTATTGGAGATTTGGCCTCATATGAGGCCAACTTTCAAGTCGAAATATAAAATGATTAGGAATTTTTTTTAAGTTCTTCTTTTCGCCCAAGCGACGCCCCATAGTGTTGACAGTTCGGACAGGCTAGAGCTGTCCAACTTCACAGACAGCAGGAGCGAGAATTCCACCGAATATCCCGAAGAGTCCTCAATTCTCAAAAACCATATCTCCCACTTCCCACCCCCGTCGCATCGTTGGATCGCGAGTTCATACTCGTGCTCGCCTTGTAACCTCCGACTCCAAGTGTCGGCGGATATATGGTGCCAACTAGAAGGTCAAGAACGTCTCTGGAACCGTCAGAGATGTCAAGAAGTCCAAGGTCAACGGCAGAAATGTCACTAATGTGAATGTCAGCTGGGAGCTTGCCGATGGTATCAAGGTCATGCCACTGCGGCCGGCAAATATCAAGGCAGGAGAGAGTCCTGAAAACGACGCTGAAACAGGAATCCCAATTGCTCGGCCAACCTCTGAGCAATTGGAAAATCAATCAGGCAGTTCCGAATCGGGTGTTGACATCGATCTCGTCACACCTATGGATGGAGAGATTCACGATGTCACAAGGGGCACAAGCGAAGATGTATCTGGCCCGGTCGTTGAGGTCAATGGTACAGTGTGGGCTCGTGCCGAAGTCACGCTGGAAATGAATGGCTTTATTTGCACGAAGTCTTCGAAGGTCATTGGCCCAATCGACGGGATTGTATCTGAGACGTCGTACCCTGCATCATTGACCCCATTCGACTACTTCATGTGGATCTTCCAGCAGCGTCACCTGAATTGCATGGTCGTGTGCACAAACAGGGAACTGGACAGCCAGTATTTCGATACCGAAAGCAAAGGTGAAATTTCACGCTTTTTCGGGGTTCTGGTCCTGATGTCAAGATGCAAGTTCAGCAATCGTCGCACATTGTCGAGCAACATCGCCTGCAGGAAGCATTTTCCATCTGCGCGTCTTGGAGACATAATGCCTCGTAACCATTCCGAGCAGCTCCGTACCTGCATTGCATTTACCGCAGCTGGAAGCAGCGCTGAGACCATGGATCCGAGATGGAACGTAGTCAAAGGTTTCGTTGATGCTTTTAATGATCATCGGGCCACAAAGGTCAAGCCGTTCCACTGCATATGGGTCGGTGAGAGTATGCCGAGGTGGTACGGGCTAGGGGGAAGCTTGATTTCTATCGGCATTCCACATTATGTGTCACTCGATCGCAAGCCGGAAAGTGGGTGCGAAATCAAGTCAGCCTGTTGCGGTATCAGTGGCATCATGATTCGTCTCGAGCTGACATTGTCAGCAGATGACAATGTCCACCAACGGTATGAGAGCAGCTATGATTATGGAACCTCCGTACTTCCGAGAATGTTTGAGCCATGGTTCCACAGTGACAGGGTCATCTGCGCTGATTCGTACTTCGTGTCGGTTGAGACAGCCAAAGTGCCTCTTGGCAATGGTCTGAAGTTTGCTGGTGTTGTCAAGACGGCCAGAAAGGGCTACTCTGTTGACTACCCCTCCGGACTGGAAATAGCTGAGAAGGGTTCTCACGTCACGATGGTCACTAGTAAGCCCGATCTCATGGCTGTCATGTGGGTTAGTCGAGATTGACGCTATTTCATCATCTCTATTGGGAAAACATCGGCGGGTGACAACATATACCGTGAGAGGTGGAGGTCCCGTAACGGAAACCCTCACCTGGACAGCATTGAAATTTCCATTCCGAAAGTATGTGAGAACTACTACAGAACATGCTCTCAGATTGACAAGCATAACCGATATCGTAAGGATGACCTTGGGCTGGAAAAGAAGCTCGAGGTTAAAGATTGGGCGATGAGAGTCAACACCTCTCTACTGGCTATGTGCATGGTTGATCAGTGGAAGCTTTACTCAGGATGCCGAAAGAGTAGGGTGATGACTCTGAACGATTTCTACTGCCAACTGGCAGATGGACTAATTGATAACAGTGTGGACAGGGCTTTGCAGGCTCGTAGGAGGTCTGCAGCTCAAACCCTGAATGACAACATGGAATTTGACAGTGGATTTGGCGTCCATTGAACCCACACAAAGCACAGATGTCTGTTGTCCAACGAAACGTGATCAAATGCGGCCTATCAATCTCGCTGTTCTTTCTCTAAGAACACCGAGAAATCGAAATTTATATGTTCAGGTTGTTTTCTAAATATTCGCCGCAAAGTTTATATTTGTCATCCTGAAGCTGGCTGGGATTGCTTCAAGCAGCATGTGCAGGAGGTCCATGGTTTCCAATATGAAGGAAATGAGGAGTAGGTTTTAAAATATTTCAGTAATTCGGGAAGTAAAGTCTGAATCTCATGTTGGTGAGCTACCCTGGTTGGGATTATGGTTCTCACTTCTAAATATCTACCAAAGTTAAAAAAGATGCTATAGCCCCCAACAGTTCTGTCGGCGTCATAAGACTTGCTCGATGTCGTTGCATCGCTATGAAATACCCCTTTACAGAATGTCACCGTATACAGTCTTCTTTTCAAGGGGGCTCTTTAAAAGAATCCTGGAACACTACTAACTCCGAAGCTGTCGAGTCCCCAAAGAGGATTTCGAAGCGCAAAGGCGCTCAGCGAGAATCGAACTCGCGGTCAGGTGCTCCCCTAGCACCCCAAAGACCATTGGAGTAACTCGTCGCAGTTGGATATAGTTGTAGAAAGTTTTCTATTTGAACGCGAAAGGAGCACAAGGTGGGCAGTAGAGGTTCTACATCTTTAGAATATGATAAAAAAGCGAAGGTTTAATTTACTTATTGTAGTCATGATTTTGACCTCATATGATGCCAGAGTTGACCTCATATAAGGCAAAACTCAGTGTTAAATAGACACTAGGGATAGAGCGATTAGAAACGACTTGCGAATTACTTAAAAAAACCTATGATTTTGTAGGGGATTTTATCTTGTTACAGCAGTCCGCACAGTGGGACTGCGCGAATATCCCTTGACCCAACTACTTTACATACCACAGTGATCTTATTTGCGCCCAAGCTGGCCATTTGATATATCAAAGCTGATCCATTTCTTTTATAAAACTGCTATAATGGGGGCAGAAGGTGCCACTCAATGTCAACTTACGTTTCTGTACGATGATGCTTACATTCGTAGCCGGTGGATATGCTCTATTCTAGCGGTGTGAACTCGCTGGCGTCGCATTCCAGCCAGAACACTAGCAATTCTATTAGAAATTTAGTAGTTTGTATTTTCCAATATGATTGTTCACTTTTAGTTGTGCTTATTCCCTACGTACCGAGATGGGTACGCCGAGACTAAGTACAACTAAAAATGAACACTCATTCCCTTAGCCCCCAGATCAACCTCCACTAAGATGGGTACGCAGCGAATAGGGGAAATTGAATTAAAGTTATACCGCAAAGTCGATTTTACTCTATCTACAGTACGGTGCTGCGTATGTCCTTTTTTTTCTTGCCCAATACCGCATCAGTAACCGTCCCTCTTACTGTGCAGTTGTCAAATCTTTGGAATGCTGCATTCTTCACAATACGTCGCGTTGTGATGACTGGAGAAAGATCAATTCGCTCCGGTGTCCCGTCGGAAAGTCAGCAAAAGGCTGGGCACACGCTGAACATTTTTCTTTTTCTCTCTGTCGCTTATTGGTCGTCGATTTAATACTAAACGCTGCCGCTACAGTTTGTGTGCGCTCACAAATGCTTTATGCATGTGCTTCATGCTAGTTTCTAGAATTTCTATCGCTTGCATTTATGTAATGCTTGTAGAACACCTTAATTCAGGCGTATTTGAATATGGGATGTAGACTTCCACAGCATTACAGTGTGCCCATTAACTTTAGCATACGTCCTACGTTTGCGTGCAGCTGGATGACAACTAGACGTTTTTAAAATCTTTCTTGGACGACACCACCCTTCTAGTATACCTTATAAAGCAACGCAGCACTTTCATCATATGGTCACGATCAGTCTCGTTTTGCCGCAAAGGGAAACCAAGAGGCCTGAAAAAAATATAGCACAGTTTGTATTCAAGTAGCCTTATTACAAACTTCTTATCAATTGAAGAATTCAGTGTTTTGAACCTGCCTAGCAAGCACCTGTACGCAGCGCCTACGCATACTTTCGAATAGACTATCAATACAAGACATGTCCAGACCAATCTACTCTTCTGAAATACACTCACATAGATCTTCGGTATGTAAAAACTGCATGTAACTGTGATACGAGCGCCGAGCTATAACACCCCAAATGACTTCAATGGGACACAACTCTGTATTATTAGCTGGCCATTGTTAAAGTCCAACGTTTTTGGACAAAAACCACATTTTCATAACCCTTGCAGTATGAATAGATTCGTTGTCTTGTTGAACCACCCAACCTTTCGCGTGCATGGAAGTCTTTAACTGAATTGAATGGTCGTCTAGACTTTTACAGTACTCACAAGCATCCTCCTCACTACTGCAAATAGCAAGTGGGGACATTCACCGGTGACTAGGACCAACCCAAACCGTTAATGGTGCTACACTATGCTGTCATTTTGAAAACGCATGCTCTCCTTCGCACAAGTCATAATGGTACATACTAAGGCCCTCATGTCCATCTATATTATACTTTTCCTCACTCGAAAAGATCATATTCGTCCAGCCTCTTAATCTCTAGGCCGCGTACTTTTCTTGCCACTTACCTCTCTTTCATTTATGAGGCTTTGTGAAAGCTGTGTGGATGTCATCTTCTAGAACACCAAATACTCTTGGGAAGACAGAAATTTCTGAATTCTTCTTTTACCAACCGATAACCTTAGGTCTTCTTTTAGTTCGCTAGCGTTATTTTCCCCGTTGCAGGCTTCCGTACTTAAAATTCATTATGAAGTGATAGAGAGCTTTGGTTATCTTCCACTTCGCTTTGATGTTCCATATATTTATCGGTGCTATAGGAAGTTCGAAACTACTTTGCAAGATCAACCAGTAGCTTTTGCGATAGCTGACCGGGTCCTCCCTGAATTTCTTTTCTTGACACAAAATGAGACCTTTCTCGCGTTCTGACAAAGCCTTTCCTATACACATTTTGTGGCTGCTCAATTTGTAGTAGTAGCTATACTTCTGGCTTATGTAGAGCTTGAGTAATGTACAGAAACGTTTCGGGGCATTGTCTAGAATTTAAACGTCTATACATTGATGTGATCCATCAACGTACTTTACTTATTAAGGACTCTGTAGTACCCGTTTTAAGTTTCCGTTGTAACCAACTTTAATGGAATAGAACGAAATCTGGCAGTAAAATTCTACGGTAGATTGAGGGTGATCTGTCGAAAAGAAAACAAATACATGGAGTAGTCTATTAAGCAGATGTATTAGTGCAAGTGCGCTATACTTATTGCGCGTATTGTATACCCCGCTCCGGCCCGGTCTGGTGAGAAGCGAGACACCCAAATCCCGTGTCCAGCGACACTGTCTTTACACTCGCCGCATGTTTTTGGAGCTGATGTAATCTCCTTTTTCTCGGCTGAGCAATCTTCTGTTGCCTTTGCAAGAAACACCAGTGCATTTGCTACTTGCTTTGTGGGATACCCAGTCACGCGGGCAATTCTGCGCGACAATGCTGGGAGGGAAGGCAGGAAAATCCAATATCGGAATAAATCGATAAGTTGTAGCCGTGTCTAGACTCTGGTTTGTCTCCGCACTACCGAAGCTTCTATTTGCATACTGTACGCAAGAGAAGTAGTGCAATGTTTTTCCGGCGTCATTACAGAGATACAGTGCCGTGTGCAACGCACGCTCTACTCTCTGGGTGTAATTGCAAGATCGAGGAATTGTGCAATCACCTGATCGATACCTATGAGAGTGGTTAGCTTTTCGAAAGGCCTGCTATTTCCTTAAATTGACGCAAAGCAACATAGAAATTATTTAGTCCTAGTTGTGATGTCGTTATCTTGTGAGAGTAAATGTTTGCGCATGACTCGGATGAATCAGAAGTAGCGATGGCAATGACTATTTTTTCTATGTTTTTTAGTGTACAACCTAGTCTTCGCAGACAACGACTATCAGCGTGACTGGCCTAATGCAGCACACGAACCGAGCTTGTTTGACAGCACGCGGTCCTCGCAAAATCTAATAGAATTGGCAGTCTAATTTCAGACTAGATTTCCATTACAGCTGGATTAATCGTTTGGAAAAATCGCCCCGTTTACATGCGAGTGTAGTCCTGATCTTAAAATTATTGAGTTCGAATAAAATTATATATTCAGGTACAGATGAACTCTGTCATTCCGGTCAAAAGCTGATCCGATTGCAAATGACGAGCCAGCTCGGACCGGAATCAAGACTTTACGGATACTTTTCTTTAGTCCGAGCAAAACACGACAAGCTTAACTACAGATTGAAGCAGTTCGGTGTTTTGTCTCAGATGTGTCGACACGATCTTGCGTTGCATGTACACTGGTTGGTGCACTATGTGTCAAATTTTGGGAGTGCTCTACAGAAGGTACTTCGCACAGTCGGGTTGTCCCGATGTCCAACGCCTTTAATCCCTACAGGACTGTAGAGTCAAGTACTTATACCATAAAGAAAATGCTCGGGTGTGTTCAAGCAGTAGTTCCTAGAATTACAGAATTCTAGTGGTATGCGACCTGTTTGTCAGTAGAATGCTTGGGAGTATAAGGCGGCTTCAGGGCGCACCAGCTCGCCAAGTATCAGCGTTCAGACCTAAGGGCCTGTCAGCAGTGCGGACTGATAATTGCCTAACTGATAAAGACCAGCTGAAGTAAACGGCAGTCATGAATTAGGACGCATGACTACCAGCTGACAATATGAGTAAAGACTCAATTTTCCGTAGCCGTAGAATTTAGATAATTGAGGAGATACCATCTATGTAGGTGATGGCCATGACGAATGATACGCGCATGCCCACTGGTACTGTAGGTGACCGACTACAGAATCTCAAATATTCTATGTCTAGGATTACAAGAGGGTTAACATAACAACCCCTTGTATCAGCTCCTACTGCTAACTACATAGAACAAGCGACGCATGCAACATAACTCGCCCTGTTGAGGAACCGATCACCACGGCGTATCAGGATGCCCCTTGTGGCAAAGCAGTACGCGCACGTACTCCCCGCGGCGGTGGGCGTGTATATACGCCCGGGGTTGCAGATACAATCCCGTGCGCAGGGAGGAGAGCCTCGACTCTAGTCGACAGCCGACTCTACAACTTCCGTGGATACTTTTGGGGTATGTTGCCGCCAGCCCAGTCGGCAACGAAACCTCATTTTAATCAGACTGAAGCTGACTCGTATAGCTACCTCCTTTTTTGGGTTTCGAGCTCACTGATGCAGTTGATGCTCAACTTCAACCGAGACCGTTAGATCGCTGATGTTCCACTCAATGTTGCGGGGTTATAACCCAATCAAGTCGGTCCCTACAGTTACAATAAAACAACCTTAAGAAATCGCGCGGAACCAACATACTGCCAGACCCAGATACGTAAAGTCACTTCCCTCTCAGTTTTTATCTCATCGTGAACCTGCCGAAGGCGTTCAGATCATCTGACAAAACCGCCAGAAACATAAATTCGGCGACTTCTGAACAGTGATGAATGAAGTTCGAATTAGACGCTTCAGTGTGCGGGCTATCCAAAGACCGAGATGCGAGGCAGTCGCAGCTCATGACTGTGGGGCATGAACCAATTCGTTATCGGAATGGAAAATGACTACAATAGATATCAAGAAAGTAGCGTTTCCTTTTTGGTAAGCTACCTGCAGCACGTAATTTAGCTAGCTAATTGCCTTACGAGCATAGCTGAGATGTAAAGGTCGAAAACCAAAGTACCTTCAAACAAATGGCACTTCAGATGAGTATGACCATATTGGGCTGATGCGTGGTCAAGTACATTCATAGATCCATATCGGAACAATAAGTTAAGTTTCTGAAACGTATTACCTTTCTGCTAGTTCTTAGAAACGCAGGAGTAGCTCCACTCGTTCAGAACTGCCCTTACCTTACAATGGCATAGATGATTCGGAATGAGAGTGAGCAAGACCTCTAGATTTGCTAGAGTCTCGTTATCAAGCACATTGTGTGGAACGTGGAATGCTGTTCTGTCGAGTTTCACAGAGGCGTACGCGAGATGCCCAAGTTTGCCGGAACAGTAAACGAGCGAGGACCGGAACTTTGGACCGATGTAGACATACTGTACTCCAAGAATTAATCTGGGCATCCTTCTGATTTAGGGGAATGCATGGTACTGTTTGATGCATTACAGTGGCCGTATGTACCCGATGTCAAACCCTACCAGCACGTAGGGTTATTCAGCTACAGTTTACACTTATCACGGATATGCAACCAAAATAAGTTCCGATGCAGCAATTCACACTCGTGGAGAACGTGCACATTATTTACACGTGTGCAAATAGTTTACATTTGGTATTTTGATGATGCATAATTTGATTCAGAATAGCCAATGAAAGTTTAGCAGCACACGTTTTTACAGCTCTAGATGTTTCCAGAAAAATCGAGAAATATCTGGAAGCCACGATTGGTGTGCTGGCAAGTGTTAGAAATTAGAAATCGGCTGTTCCTGCACATATGAGCAGATGTTGCACCCACATCGCTGCGCGCGGGATGTTTTAGGCAGGTTTTGCTCTGAGTGCATTTCTATATAAGCGGGTGTTGTTCGTCGTTCTTAGAACTTTTATTCATCGAAAAAAATCATCAACCAACACTATCCACTATCGTGCAACCGGTCCTTTAGGCCTTCCCTAGCCAAGCCATTTGTTTCATACGATGTCGAGCTGTAACGCATTGGTCTGAATAAGCGAGAAGAGTTTGCTACTAGCACGACTACCATCTGAACGGCTGGCAAAAGGTAGGTCCATTTTATCGAAAGGACGGCCCTGTCGAATTTCTGAAAAAGGTTTGTTCTATGCATTGAAGATTATAATGAGTCTTTAGTACTGTTGTTTGGACATACCACTAGCTGGCTGGATAACGACAAACTAGTCACATAGGGACAAGATGGATGTCCGGCACAGATTTCTCACTTATTGTAATCCGTAGGCAATATAAAAAGAAAACATAGCTAGAAATGTGGCAGAAGGCGACACACTCAGAATTTCTGTACGACTTCACAAACGACATGCGTAATAATGAACAATGCGGGTTAATTGCAAGGTAGTTCGGGAGGCATACTTTTCTCTAGTCTACTCTGAACGAGTACAGTTCTACAGAAGTGTACAGCAGTCGCAGTTCCCTGTACACCACTGATCCGTAGATGTGTACGATCTTCATTCGTGGGAGACAGATACACTCATGCTTTCAAAACGCGTAAGAAAAGTTTGGAATTTGCTCCGACTCCCATTTCCTACATTTTTCCGGTTAAAAGGCCCGCAGACACGGACTACCGAGCGTACATTCCACTTTTCTTGCGAAAAAATGAGACTAAAATAGCTCCGTGTGTACTTCTGGAAATGGATGGGGACATCATCGTTTCTTTACATGAACGTGGACATCTACAGGGTGTCGTTCAAAGTCTGGTATGACCCGTGAGTTATAAGAAGTGCTGCAGTTTCGGGTGCAGTATTACTGGTCCTAGGCTTCCAGCAGGTGAGTATCAGGCTCTAGTACTACTATATCCGGACTTCCACGTGATCGGCATCCAGTTTTAGTAAAACCGAACCCGGATGTCCGCTTGTTAGAAGCCCGAGTCTAGTAATTGTAGCCTAACGACTATAGTCTATGGAGGGCGATAGTGCTGCTGTACTGTGTGGTGCAATGCGATGTGCGGATGTCCATCCTTGCTTTCTTGCCACTAAAACTGCACTTTTTGCAGTCCCGGACGTAGCACTACTGTGCATTTCACGTATTATAACCTGAATGGGTGTCTACTGTGTGTGGTGGACGTTCAGTCTAGTTCCGCTAGATTTCCGAACTGCAAAATGTGCATCATTTCTACAGTAATGAAAGAGATGTGCCCAACCGTCACCACGACGCAGTACGATCCCTAGTTTGCGAACCTCTCCTTCGGTTGTAATTACTCATGTTCTCGGCATCGCATGTCCTGCTCCCTTCTTGCAGCTCTCCAACCACTCCTCACATCACGCCAAGAATATGCTGCAGTATGCACTACTACTCCCTACCATCACTCGCAGGCCCTCGCCCTCTCCACCTTCACCGACCAATACTGCCCACATCGCATCGAACAACATATTTCATACCACTTCCCGCTTATACCAGACATCCTACCCAAACTCCGTTCGGATGCAGTTATCGTCTATGACGAATGCCTGCAGCTCACCTACGCAAGGCGTTCCATCACAAAGAAAGAAGAACTTGTTCATTAATGACGTTTTGTCAACGTCAGAATACCTGCGGAGCTCTGACAAGGTGGTGTCCCGCTGCGCTACGGTTTAAAGATGGCATGCGACAGCTTTCTGCTTTCAACGGTACAGGCTCAATGCCTCGAAACTAGCCTACCCTGCGCAAAACTTCCAAATTTATTCAAGGACGCGGGCAATCACTGGATTTCGGTTCACATTTCCGTTTTTAGTAGCAGTCGGCGAATAAATGATACTATTTTATCTAAACAGCTCAAACAAGTGTGTGTGTCTCCAGCACTGGACTCTTCGTCCATCCGTGAGCACTCTTGGATGCATAAAAGCTCGAGCAGGCCTGTTGCGCGCAGGAGTGCTCTCGAGTGGCCGTGGTCTCCCGTACTCAGAAAACACTAGACGGCAGTTCTGTCCCCTAAATACTTCCCAGCGTTCTTCTTTTCCAGTCCTGCTGCCAACTATTCGAATCGTAGCCCTTTTCGCACTTGTTAATAACGCGCTGCGAGTTTCGACGTACACAGTTTCCAAATACGAGAAATAGTACCACTTTGAAACACAACGACAGCCCAGGCTCGGTCCAGCATTTTTGGAAGGTTCGTTCGTGTCTCAGAACTCCTTGTCGACTACAAAGACGACATCCCTTCCGATCATGCTGCGGAGCCTCTGTTTCCAGTACTTCTATTTTCGTGAACCAGGATACCACGTCGACCACGAGTGAGACTGACCTCCTCATAGAACCTATCGCCGCTCATATGAACAAAGTGCAGAGGAGCGATGGCCTCCGCATGGTCGGCGACACTACTTCTACGGTGAGGGACTCCTACTTCTCTTTCAAGCCCGTCGAAGTCTGCATTGGCAGTTCGAAAGCGTCCATATTTGGCAGAATAGATGCACGCGTCCACAATATGCAATAGCACAGTATCCCTTCTCCCCATACGGCGATTTTTCGAATGCCATAGAATGCTGACTTCTGTTGCATTTCGCAATCCGGACTTCGTGTAGTGCGGCGGTTTCTCGTATGGATGCCGACTTTCAGAGAGAATCCTTTTGAACCCCTGCGTCCAGGAAATGCCCACACCTACTCCTCGCATTTCACCTCCTAAGAAATCATCCTGGTTGCACTGCGAAATGTGGAGTGCACTCCGGTTCCAGGTTCAACCATGAGTATTTGAATGGCCCACGATGACGTATAGCCCGCCTCACGCGAATGAGCTTCTCGTATATCCTCTGTATTCTTAATTTCCTTTATGTGTATTGCGCACCACTGCACTGAAGACCGCCGCACGCACTACGCGCAATCTGTGGCCCTGGGAAACTGAAAAGTATGCTCTATGCTGTTCGGATGGGCTGGCTTCCTCCGAACCATGCCGATGTTATGCGCAAAGAGAGGAAACGTAGAACTATGTACTGACTTCTTGGACAGTATTGCGACCATAGTAGAGCCCAAACAAGGACTATCTTGTAACCCACGTAAAAGATAGCAGCTTGCACGGGTGCTGGTAGGCGATCATTGTTTAAAACGTGCTGAAACATAAGACGTGTAACTGTTTTGCAAGTCTCCAAACGTACTGCTTGTGTCCTTTGCCTTGAATCTGAGGAAGAGAGCTTACTTTGTGCGTCTTACCTCAACTGATTAACGTTGCGCGGGCGACTTCGCAAATATAAAACTGCGTGGTCTACAATGGAGTGTTGCCAATTACAGCTCAAGCCTCAGGCCTGCAGTTGAGTGGCCACCTTTCAGTATGGAGCAATTTTCCTCCTACGTTGTAAGGACACCTGTGTATACAATGACGACTGGAGAATAGACGACAAAACTTCAGTCGACCTTGGCTGTAGCCGGGCAATAACGGACCCTCGCAAGACGAGACGCGCAGACGTCTTTTGTTGAATTTGTCTCACACGTATCAAATGAACCGTAGAAACAAAGAGAAGTGTGAGTCGACGCCAAAGAGAGGTTTTACCCGTGTATTTGGTGGGGTTGAAAAGTAAGTATCTGTTAATTTCGGTCGGGTGTCATTAATGACAAGGACTTGAGTCTGCCCGTATGAATACACAAGAGGAGATAGATGTTGTTCGTCTGGTTGCACTTCGCACATCTATCTGCGCATGAGTTCTCAGATGAGCAGATCTCAAGCTCCGTAGATACTGATACCTGCCTAGTATAAAGTTTCATTACGTCTCAAATACCATTCTCCGGCGTCAGCGCCCCTACCATCGCCCACATCTACGGCCGACCATTCTTGAGTCCGTGCAGGAGTCTTTTCCTGCTGTTCTGGACTAGCTTGCTGCTCGGAGAAGCCACTCACACTCGCCTGTGTTGTTTCAAAATGTGTTACCGAAAGCTTTGCAATGATTTATGTCTTTAGCTACCTGATTTCCCTCACTACTCGTCAGAACGGCAATTGAATACTCTTGGTCCTCGGAGTCGAGATTAGCATCTGTATAGCTGTCCCCGTGTGCCCTAGTACTCCCGTTCTTGTCCGATTTTGCTAATCCAGCCACGTACGCGTCGTCCATACGGCCAGACCCCTTACGTAACCAATTCTTCCTCCCACTAACATGAGCCATCTCACTGGCCAATAACTGTAATGACCCTCTCAGTATGTAGTACATCTGATCCTCAACGCCATTCCCATCCGGCACAATATGCTCATGGTGCCGTAACGTCACCTCATCCTGTTTGGGGCCCTCAAATGTAGCCCCAGCGTGCGTGAGATGCCCCTGCCTGACATAACAGAGTTGTGCAGCACGACGATGTTATTCATTTTAAACAACGTCGCCATTGGGATCCGCTTGCTTTCGTCCACGAATGAACAAACTTGCAAATAGTCACACAATCACGAGGGGAAGCCCATCGTCCCGCTCATGATTGCAAAGGACCCAAGCGTCCGCACGTCCAATATCTTGTCGAAGTCATTCTCCGCGACTCGCAACGTGCATTCCTTCCAAGTTCGCAGGAGTAGACCTCCAGTCTTATGTACGAGTGGCCTCCTGCCAGATTTTTCTTCACATAGACGTAGGTGACATGCTGGTCAACCCTGCGTCTAGCTGCAGATGTCTTCTAGAAGCCAGAACTCAATTCCGACTCGATTTGGAAGCTTCTGTCACCAGTTCCCATGTCCTAGACTTCCGAGTGATTCCCAGCCCTATGTTTACTGCGTTGCTCTTAGCCTTCCTTCATGAGCAGTCGAGTGCCACTAAATCTCATTCGGCCCATATCGCATCGCACTTTCCGTATTGCAAGTTCTCCCAAAGAAATAAAACAGCTTCTTACCGGGAGAAAGTGCAGTATCTACATGGGCCTCAACGGGAAGAGATTAAAGCCTCCGCGCGAAAAGGCGCCGTAGTCGGCTCAAATCTTGAAGCAAGTACAGCAGAGGTGCCGACGTTCACTCCGCCACTTCTCACAGTGGCCGTACTTACTACAAAGGTCCCCCTCACGCTCGGGTCGACTTCTCCACACGTGCGTCTCAGTTCGGTTGGGCCTTCAAATGGGCGACGTCGGATTGGCACCGTGAAGCTCGCGAAAATGCACGTTAATACCCGTAAAGAACTGAAACCGATGATTGGATACGACGTCCTTGATCATGAGGTAGAGGTCCGGTAATTACTCGATGGTACGTGGAATGGATACAGCCAGAAAACGGAGTGCGTATTGTCTGCGATCACGAGGCGCGAAATTTCTTTTTCGTCACTTGGATGGCGGACGTATCCGGGTTTATACAGAATTTTCAGGCTACAATCAAACATTGGAGTGTTTTGAGTAGTGTCAAGCGGTATCTACTTCGGAATCTTGTCGTCGAACATCTGCCGGATACATCAAACGTGGCCCGTATCCACCGTGGTCTCCTTCATCTTCTCGCCCTTCTCGCACTTGTCTGTTTCAGACCCAATGGTATCCGCGACCTTCAGTTTCCACTACATTCCCATCTTTTCGACTGCCAGAGATTTAACAATCTGCGCTACCACTACATATCCAGGTATTGATCATCGTGACGAGGCAGCCGCCCTCCTGACAAAAACCGGCTTTGCGGCAGCCGGCACTGTTGGGGCCATCTCCGGAGTGACTGTAAGATTGGAGGCAGTCGTGCGCCGAAGCACAACAATGCAAAGCGGAGCTATATCTAGAAGTACCAGTAGCTGGAGTCGTAGTACAAGCCGGGGTGATGTGCTTCCCGGGATTTTGAGCGAAATGCTTACGCACCTTGTTGACGGAGCGTGCAGTACTCGTCTTTTGGCGCTTTTCGACACCCTCTCGACAAGCCTTGTCTCCCTTCCGGGAAAGGTGCACGTGGTGAAGGTAGAGCTTTTCGACGGAAATTCGAGGTACCTTAGATTGCGCAATCTCAGTCTCCAGAAATTCCTCGCAGCTCAGGCCCCCGGGCTTGCCGTACCTACCAGCTAATTTTAGCACGACTTCGAAAATCATATATCTGTCCTTGTCAAAAGCTTCTAATTCGAAGTTTCCCTTGGGGATCGGGTCGCTGACGAGCCGCCACCAGGAAGCTATTGACAGAGCAACGACTCTAGGGTCCTCTGAACGAAGATTTGCGTCATCGGGGTGCGTGACGCTGAGCGTCTTTCGGGTCAAGCTATCGAAGGTCAGGTCGCCCAGTACTGGCACAAGTCAGAAGTGTCGAAGGAACATCTAGACCTTGCATAGGTAGTGCCCGCAGCGGGATGGGCGTGCTCTTGGTAGCAGAACGACCTTTGTCGTTTTTTCTTCAGTTGCTGTGGGACTCAACTGCAGCGGATCCACAGGGTTTTTCCACGGAGAGGGAGTAAAAGAAGCGGATGACGCTCGTGACGCAGTGGAAGAAGAACTTATGAAGGTGGACCACTCCGGGGGAGGTGTTCTGCTGGCACACCTTGGACTGGAATTCGCTGTCCCTCACGTCCCGCAGATAGTGACGGCGGACAAGGCTCACTACGAAACGCTCACGAGCCCACCACTTGCCTTGGTTTTTCTGTTGCTAGCTAAGGACAGGGTGGTGGCTACGATGGATGTCTACCATACCGAGCTTGAAGCCGTCGAGGCACACTGTACCGCCCTCGACGGTCTTATCAACGGTATCTGGTAGCGAGGGATTTTCGCAGCTACGTAACTGTGATCAGGGTAACGCGATAGTCATGCACATAGCCGCCCTCAACCGTATTGAGGTGGATTCCATCGATTGTTGGGTTGGGGCTTCCACGGCCAACAGACTGCGGCTTTATCGTGCACGCCATATGTACGTAGACCCCGATGGACTCCGAATCGCCCATCGGAAATATCCGACAAGAAATCGGCTACTCTCGTGCTTCCAGCGGATCCGCAGTGACTCGCTTGCTCGCGAAGATATCTGACGGTGGAGATCGTCAGACGAAGGGCACGTCCGGCCGGAGTCGGTCTGGCGTAGGGTCTCGCGCCGCCGTGACTCCGATTCAGACGGTTACACGTCCGCACCACCCTGCAACCCTTTCCCCGCAGGCGCTAGCTGCGGCTTTCGCTCCAGTCGTAGCCCCAGCTGCGTTTCCGTTGACGTGGTGCGAAATGCTTAGGTGAGGGTCGCAGTTGGGACTGTCTCAGGCGGTCCGGAAAAATGGCAGTTGTGAGAAAGTGCGACCGATGCGAACGAAAGACAAGAAATCTGTATATGGTAACGCGAGAAGATAAGAGAGTATTCGTCTAGGGAAGGCTGCAGAGGCGGCGGGAGAGAATCTAGATACGGTGAGATGAAGGTCGTACCTCAAGACGGGCAAAGACACGAAGATCACCGGACACTGTATGAGCACGGTTGTTGGTAGCTGTCGCTGCATGCGGATAGAGGCAGGTCGGTACGCCCTTCATTAGCAACGTCTCACATTTCAAGAATACACGAATCTCAGGGTCAGAGGATGTGTCGCTAATGATAGGGGTAGCGCTCCGATCATGTGCATATACATGAGCAGATCGGTTTACGGAACTTAACCGCGAAAATAAAACCTATCTACATATGTAGTTGTGTATGAGAAGATCGCTACCGTCGTCAGTAGTGGCACCGTTCGAGTCTACACGGTCGTTTCTGTTTGCACCTCCACTTTCAGTTACAGAGGCCATAACATCAGCCACTATTCTTAGCAGCCATTCGAACAGCTGAGTCAAATCATCTACTAGAGAGACCATAGGCTGGCCAACCCGCGAGGGCTACTTCGCACTCTCGTGCGTAATTCTTGACATTGTTTTCCAGCAAACTATTGAGTAAATTCGTTCGCCGTACTTAGAAGGTGAGCTCGTCCTCGTGACTTGTGAACAACTCCTTTCTCTTCGCAATCTCACGCGCGATACAGATTGCAACGAGGCTCGGTGAACGTGGAGCTTTCCGCGACAACTCCCCTCAATACTCATAAATCTCGACGATTGCGTCTCGCGATTTGCGCGTATATCTGTTCCCCTCGTCCTAACCTGGGGGCAAGGACCGAGCGTCAATTCCAGAACCAGCCGAAGAAATTAATTCCAGTACAATGTAGAATGTATGCCTTGGGCTATAACGAGAGTCCGCGCGCCTTTCCACGAGAATGGCCACCCAGTTGAACTTTTCATAGGCCACCCCCAAATACCCACATTCCGACAACTGCCTCGTCTTCGACCTGCGCTGACGCAAGTGTACGTACTGTCGGATCCGATGGAGGTGACTGGTCTTCTGTTTTCTCGCGTGAACCCGATCGACAGATACTTGGAGTGCCACATGTTCGTAATTCACCGTCAGCGAACCCACCACCACACAGCCGGTTGTCGATCTTGCCACCCGTATCCTTCATGGATTTTGCGTGGCCGGGCACGCTTGGTACCTGAATTTCCAGTCGATCATAGAAGTCCGTGATGAGGGCAGAGAAAGTATGAGATCGCCTGTGTACATGGATATAAACCCGACCGTGTATTCCGGTACATACTGATATCCGGGGCACCTAGCCGCTGGACCGTCGATGTCGTTAATTCAAATTGCGAACATGTTCCACTTCACGCCAGTCGAGTACTTCATGACCAGAGTAAGAACTCTCCGAGAGCCAGTGATGTCACGTGCAGTGCTCACAATGCCTTCACAAAAAGGCTCCAATAGGCTCAGGAGAGCTTGACCAACACAGTCTTCATCTTTGTCGCAACGCGCGAGACGGCGATATTTCGGGAACTCTAGGCATGATTGAGCAGCCGCTCAAGTATAAAAGAACGGGTCAACCGCATGGTCCTCTGAGGTGGAATACTGCTACACCAGCTCACTAATGTGCCTGATACTCTCATGCTCAGGTCGAAGCCTCCTCTCGCATTTCCTTTTGTCAATTCGTCGAACCAGCTCTCAGCGCCCAAACCGCTGAATTCCAACCATACAGTTCGTCCTTACAGCGAGAGATGACATCAAGGACCCGTCGCTTTGATAGCATACCTGGACGAAGTGCACCCGGAGAGCTACACTCCTCTGCGAAAACTGAAGAGTCCATCGCGTGATCGAGACACGGGCGCATCCTTCCGTACCTGGGTTTTCCGTGTAGTGACTTTGGGTTCACGCCCGTTCCATCGGCTCGTCTACATCAAGAACCCAGTTCTTCTGCAGCCTGTCCTGCGCAGCGCTCGTCCCGTCACCTCCCAAGCATTAAAGTTTCTGGTTATAAACCTTCAGGTGCGAAAGGCAGCAGCCCAACTGGAGCCCACTAAAGAAGTTGACTCCTCCACCAGAATGTGCAAGCAGAGCATCAGATATCGGGCATGAAGGCGTGCATGTCCTTGTTTGTGTGAGCACTGTGCGAAGCTTCAAACCTCCCAGAGGGGGCTGACACATCTCACCAAAACACTGAGACATACTCGAGCGCGCAAGTAGGGCACCCGGTACATTTCTGGAGGCCATCCCATGAGACACCAATCAGAGACCTATTCTTGTCAGGTGTAGTCAGCACCGAGCGTATGTACCGTGGCTGGCCTTTGTACAGCACCAGCTGCTTCTGCTCTTAAGGCAATACACGCTTGGAGTTCCACCACACCAGAGCACCAGACTTTGCTGGTACCGGAGCGTGAAGGTAGACTGGCCGTTATATGGTCACTTTCGGCATAGCCTGGATCGATTTCGTACAGGCAGCTGTAAACTACGCAATCGTTTAGAGACAGTACGTAAATTACATTCTGAAACCCACTTTGCGATCGGGGGGCACGACTGCTGAACTAACGAACTGCGGCGCCTACTTTCCTACATATTTTTGCCACAGTTAGTGACGGTAACATGGGCAGAGCTCCGGTCACCTCGCTCGCTTCTGGTGTTGAGAGCTGTCCACCAGAAGCAGCTGAGTTATTCCATTCGGGCACTTACCTGATTCCTCAGCTTGGAGATTGACCGGCCCATGAAAAGCCGAGCTGAAGACATGGTGTTCCAAGCTCGGCATGCCCAGCAGCTCCGTGGGATGGTCTGTAGAAGGATGCTTCTCAGGAAGCGACTAATTCAGCCTCTCCTCCAGTGGTGGTGACGTGGTAATGCGGGAGGCTGCTTCCGGTGTCTTATGAACGGGGTCTTCCTTCTGCGGGACGAATAGATCCAGATTGAACTGGAAATCCTTACTCGCTTTCTAAGTATAACGTGGTGCCGTAGTTTCCTCTGTTTCGCTGCCGCCACTCTACAGGTCTTAATCCATCCCCTCTCTCAACCCGAAAGACAAATGAGTGAAGAAACCGGGCGAGCAGCGTCGTACTGGCCATGGTGCTCGACTGCGTCATGCCCCTAAGACCAATCGGTCTTGTGTGTATCAAATCGGCATCTCGCGGTATCAAGCCTACCTCGATTATCTCTCGATAGGTACCAAACACTGTAGACGCTCTACCGTGAAGCAGCATAGCCTCGCAACGACGCTTGCTCAGCTTCACAAAGCTTCTCGGCAGAAAATGACCGTGCAACTCAAAGTCGTCCAGAGGCGATCAGTCGCTTCGGTGGCCTACATTTTAAGACTTGTCCTTTGCGACTACAGCTTGCAAAGTGAAGAAGAATGAACACAAATTTGCCCGCGTTGCGATGTCCCAGTCCGCGATCACAATCCCTGGCACCGCACTGCTAGTCAGTTCTTGTAGACTTCTAGATCCGTTCGCTCGCAGCGTGTTCCACTCCACAGTTGCTGCAAAACCGACGGGGCATGAATTTACAGCTACAAAATGCTGACCGCTCGAAAGAGACAAAATATAGGGTCCAACAAGCGCATTGCAATCAAGACCCTCACAGCCTTCTTCAGCTTTGTACACGCACGACTAAGCAGCTACAGAGCAAAATCGGAGCGATGCAACCTGTGACTCGTCGCATTCAGACCGAAAATAGGTGTGCTCACGCACCTCAAGTGGCAAACGTTGTTCGCCTGGAAGGGCATGGACACTTCTAATGTTGAGGGGCCGCCAACGGAAGACGACCGCGGCGACATTACCTCCTAAAGCTTCCTGGTTTTGAACTCGATGGATTTGGTGGCCAAAGTCATGGATGAGCTGTAGTTCTTTTGTCTCAGAGCCGGCCCCGGGACCTCCCTGATCGTTGAGTCTCTTCCGATTCACAAACAGGATCGAGAGTGCTTCTCGCACTTTTTTCTCCTTGCATTCGGCAGTCGGGTCGCTAGAGAGTAGTTCTTCACTCCAGACTGAAGTGCTAATGTCGCTGCGAGGTTGGCATTGATGGCCCCTTACCGTGGCAGTGTCCTTGGTCGTAAGTGAGGCGACGTCATCTGCTGCGAGGAGAACGTATACGAAGATACACATGTGGGCCCTCAAAAGGTCAAAGGTTGCATCCACCTCCAGTGAGTAGAGATCGGCATTGATGGCTAGCAAGTACACAACAGCTCTCTCGGGATGACCGACTTCCGTCAGCGATATGGTGGCAATGCGGTAAGTATGGGAAGAGGGAAACAAGATGGGGAGTGCTGGGGACGAAAGGAGGGATGAGCAGAGCATTTCTCGCGAAGCGAGTAACACCGGGCGAGTGGAGCTACAGAGAGGGGAGATGAAGACGGGGCAAGCAGGGGATCGGAGTCCAATTTAGTGCACTAGTATGAAGAGGGTGTGAAGTACCATGCTATTGGAGCAGGTATGCGGCTCTTTTTCTAGGGACTGAAAGGATAGTAGAGAGGATCGCGACCCTCTCATAAGTGGTCAACTTCCTGTTGCACAGTGGGAAGTACGAGCTGTAGCGCACCCTTCACGATTTTTGGAGAAGGAAGTGGACATGTTATGGTTGGAGGTAGTATTACCATTAAAAGCGGGCAAGATCTGCTCATGATTAGAAACATGCGTAGATGGATGGGCGAAGATCATTTATAGATTGAAGCCATCTGCCCAAGGATCTTCAGATGGGCTCATCCCAGCTCCTACCGTTGGTAACATCCTCGAGCTCTGAGCTTTCCTTACTTTCCTGATTGCCTACGCGTGGGACGTGCCCCATTGTTTCCAATCCTGCCGTAGACGTTTATGGTACTTCGAACGTGTGCAATCATTTGCAGTGTGTTCGCGTTTTTAGGAGGGCCTCACTACCCGCGCTAGCTGGGCTTGTCTTGCCATTTTTAAAACAACTGCGACTTAGCCTCAAGACGCTTGCTTCTCCCGGAGTCATTCTTTGTCCTTCAGTCACTGTCGGGCAGGTCTGAGATGATTCCTGCGCCGGCCCGAAAGTTGAGAGAGGCTGCGCTAATAATTTGCAGAGTATTGCTACATTTGGCTAAATATTGCTGGAGAAGCTTGGCAAGGACAAGGTCCATCAGGAAGGTAGTGTCCTGGACACCGAGCTGGGCATCAAAATCAATGCAGCGATGAGGAGCTTCTCTGCGGAGAGAGTGCAGCATTGCGGCGGTGAGGAGAGTTTCTTCGTTTCCGAAGAGCGGCACGGCGAGAGTTTCCAGGTGAACCAGTTCACGGGGTATATTTTGAAACCTTCCCCGGCAAGGCGAGCGTAGTATAGTCGTCGAGACTATTGTCTGCAGCTATGGTGCGACGAAAGTATGAGACAGAGCTAAGATGAGGTCTGAGGGCCATACTGGTATCGGAGGACCAGTTTCGGCGTACTGCTTCGTGGAGGAGTATTGCCCCTCACTCGGAAGTACAGCGATAGGCTTGCCTGAATGCGGTGTACGCATGTTCATAGATACCGGTGTCTATATGCTGCAGGCCTCCGAAGCTTCAGATGTCATCTGCAAGATGGGCGAGGAGAAGAAACGTGAGGGTCTTGAGGATGGTCGGGTGCTGGTTCCTGACAATGTAGGGCACGAAGAATGTAAAATTACTGACGCCTTCGTGCAGGTGCTGAACATCAGCAAAGTTGCAGTGCTGTTCCAGTGCCCGTCTTAAACTGAATATTGGAATGCGCAGGCATTGATCTCAAATCAATGGGAGGGGCACGGAGGCAGTTTCATTGCCTGTATGGCCCGGAACCCATGCGGACGTCGACGAAGTGCACTACGAAGCCTGGCATTATCCCTGGTTGACAAGACGCATCGCAGTTCCAGGTCTACTGGTACAATAATCGAAGTTGCGATAAGTGGACGACCAGGCCTAGTCATACTAGGCGTACATGTCCACTGGGGGGAAGTCCTGGGTTAAGTTTACCAGTCTACACGATACTAAGGCATGCAGAATTACATGGTGCCGTTATACTGCACGTCGTGAGGAGGATTATGACAGCTCATCCCTAGTCGTACTGCACCGTACCTGCACTTTTCGCAACTAGCAACAAAGTAACGATGTTTATCGAACTTATAAAAGATGGAATAGAACTCCACTGCGTGCGATGGACGCCCGCTCTAGTTTGAATAGAGCTACAGGCTTGGCCACATGCATTACTTTTTAAAAATTTGGACCTACCTACGCTACCATCATCATGCTGCGCAACCGCTTCCACTTTGCTACCCCCTCCTTGTGTTCTGCCGAACCATACTCTGACCATTGCAGCCCATTTTCGAGTTTATGCCGCTGTCCAACCATCCCATAAATCTTGGCCAACCTGCGTTCCACTTCACATTGTCACACGCCAATGTGACCCCCACCCCGTCACGCTATCTAATTACAACGACCCTCAGTTTCTGCATAGCATCGACCACCCCGCGTCTTAACACTCACGAATTATAACTTGCATCCCGCCCAACCTTCGTTTAGATTCGGTACACGCACGTAACTGATAAGGTTTTGTATCCAGCCGACAAACCTCTCTGCGGTACAAATTCCGTTTCAAATTTGTGCTGATTACCTACGCACTCCGTCGCACAACGAAGAAACGAAATATTATCGCTTGGTAAGTTTCGTCAACGTCAGCCTACCTTCGCAAATCTGCCGAGATGTTCCATCACGCCGCTGAGGTTTAAACAGGGCCTGCGAAAGGTTCCGGTCATCTACTATTCTACCGCCGTGCCCAGATATTACTCCACGCCGTACGAAAGTTTGATGGTCTTTCAGTTACGAGTGGTGCTGTATCAATACATCACGATTACGAACTGGTATCGCAGTAATCGTAAGCAAATTCGTGAGTCTCTCCTGTCCAGACAATCACTACCGTGCGCATGTGTCCAATACGTGGATCATATACCGCCGCAAGGACCTCTGTATGCGTGAGAGCTGTAGTATATTTCATGCACTCAGAAGTGCTCACGAACGGTCTTGGCGTCTTGCGCTTAGTACATCCCAAACGACGGCACGGCCTGCGGAAACAACGGAGCTCATCGTTTTCCTAATCCGCTCGCCAGCCCTTCTCCCTACAGCCCCAATTAACCGTGTTCAGTACGCGCTCCAAGTTTTGGGAATGTTTCGTCCCGTTTCACGACGCTTACTCCCTGTTTCGACATGAGAAGCAGTGCCACTTCCGAACACAACGACCGTCGGAGCTCGTCCTCACGTTGTGGCGAGATTCACGCCCTGTACGGCCCCCCGTGTGCTATGAACACAATATCTCTTGCAGTTCGGCTCCAGCGCCCTTACTTCCCGTGTTAGTGTCTCGTGTGACCCGGACGCCGAGATGAGCATGAGTAAAACTGCCCTCCTCATACAGTTTATTGAAATGTCTCTCACCATAGTGGAGAGAACTACCTGCCCGCGCAACGTTCACGAGATCGGCCCAATGTTGAGAGATCCCCGCTTTTCTCCCTCTCGCTTCGGGGACGGCAATCATTCCTCAGGAGGATATCCCTCCCCTAAACTTCCTATTGTCGAGGAGGAGCTTCACCATCAGGACTTCTCCGCAACTCGTGTAGTGCACCACAGTGGTACGACCTTCGAAACCGTCTACTTCCAGGAACCTGTGCAGGTGCTACTAAATCAAATACCGCATGCTAACACGAAGGTCTGATTCTACTGCCGTCGTGGCGACCATCTGCTGGGCGAAACATTTTTCCTTGCGCACGCCTTAAAGACTGACGTGCACCGCCAAATTTATCGAGACCTCGGACTAGAATTCATGACCAGCAAGTTCGAGGATGTCATCTACGACAGCAGGGCGTTGCGACCTCACTCCTTCGTAGGGTGTATACAGGTCTATGCGGACAAGCCTTGCAGTCTGCTTGCGGATGGCGCTGTTACTGCCCACTCCGGACATGTCCTTTTCTTCAGCATTGCTGCTACTTTATGGCGATGCCGCATAGTATCCCAGCACACCATCATTGGCTATCTCCCTCTCGAGCTCTTCCCCGCGGTAAACAAGACAGACTCTGACATCAATACATATTCTTGGACTACTCAGCATTAAAAACTCCACAGTACACTGCGCCTCGCACTCTCCCCTATCGCCTCTGCATGTGAAAGCCCTGACAGGCGTGCAGTACTCAGCGTCCCCTCACCGTCTCTACAAATGTCACCCGGCCCTCACCGGCTACGGTTGCGAAGTATCTGGGGCACAGGACACCGTTCGCACACGCTTAGGCACAAAAACCACCTGGCTCTGCCATCACTACGAAGTATCTGTACATCTCGTCACTTTATCCACCTTATTCAGCTACCGACTGCATAATCTCCCATTCGTCTACGCAGAAGATTGGAAGACCTTAAGGTCGACACCGCTCCTCATGCGTTGATAGGAAAACCGATTTCAGCACAATCTGTCATCTCGCACGCACAGCTAGCCTTCCCTAAAGCTCCCTTGCGGGCATTGCCAACGTTCTTGGAATCACGGTCCCTCCTCTCATCCAATTCTCATCCCAAAATGCGCTTCAGTTTTAGTTTCGGACCGCTGCACAACGTCCACCTCGGCACCTAGAAGCCAACTGAGACCTGCATATTCTTTACCCTTGTCTCTCTTGTTCTAATCTTATGGAATGCTTCCGGCGGCACCAGTCGTAGGTAGATCAGAACCACCCGCCCTGACCTCCTTCGTGGAGTCAGGACTGTTCGGGCTGCGATCCCGAGTGAGTTCTACATACTGGGCCTACACGTCTACATCTCTGTTTCCAGAAAGGGCAGTCATACAAACAGACTGTACACACAGGAAGCAGTCCGCAGCACGGCAGAGGCCGGAGAATGCAAGTTCACTGACACGACCTTTCTCGTTCTGGCGGGAATTATAGACCTTTCCTACCAATAATGTCACCCTGCGCCCCGGGCACCGGGATGCGCACAGTACTCGGGTATTTCGAAATTTACCTCACAACAGGGACTTGAAGAGCAATCGAGCTTCGTCGAGGTTGACAACCTGAACATGCGTGTAACTAACTTGAAATCCTTCATACTCTGCATCTCTGGGGATGACCACGCGATCCCACTGAAGACCATCAAGTTCCATCTCGTTGGCCACACTGCACATAAAATCCGCAGTTTTGCAGCCCAGCAACATCGAAACATCGGTGATCATAAACATACTCTCATAGTACTCAGGCAAGAGTACCGTAGCGTCTCCGGGCGGAGATTAATACCTCTTCACGAAACAGCGCGCAGAGTTTAGTACTCTGAAAGCGTTGGGGCTCTTCCGACTCAAGCCATCTCTGTCTCGCAACCGTATTGCATCACAAACCGACACATAAATGTAAACGACAGACATGGAGCGCATTATGTCGAGAAAGAGCGCAAATTGTATCCCCCAGACCTCCCCCGTGTTAGATCTCTCGCCGCACCGCTTCTGAGACACGAAGAAGGCGTCCATACCGCCACGATGCTCTGCTCAGTACTTGGAGAAGCCATTGACATCTGCAATGATTATCTTGTCCAGCAGGGTGACTAGGACATCAGTTTGCTCTTTGAAGTTATCCGCGTTGCGCCTGTGCAGCAACTTTCGGTCAGATTATGTCACAATCTTTGAAGTACTACCATTGGCAAAGCTTACGCTCTCGGGGGATTTTGTCATTCGGTTGACGCCTATGATCTTGATCCTAAAGTCATTTGACTTGGCCGTATGCAAAAACATCTAATCCAACGTGCGTTTGAAAGTAACAGCTTTGAACCGACGAAACGATATTGATACAGCTTCGTGTGGTTAGCCGCTAACGACGAGCATAGAAATACTGCATGGGTTGCCCGGGCCCATCCCCTGTTCTATCTGTACGACTATGAATTTCTACAAGCTGTCAGGTAGGTCTTCGTCCTCTACACGCATTGCAATGCCTCAATTGGGGCTGTGGATGACGCGCTGGAATGTATCCCCCTTCGAAAATCGATAAATGACATTTAAAATCATACTCAAACGCCCGCCTGACTTCTGGAGATGCACTGAAGAGGGTGTCAAGCTCTCGCTCCTTCCATGATTGGCCTGTGCAAAGCGTCTGGTAGCATTCAGACAGTTCAAGAGGTGCGTTCACATCTCCGCATGTCCTTTTGTACCCCTCACCTCCACTGCCTCTACCCACGAATTGTTTGAGATGACACTATAGTGGTCTCAACCACTGAACTATTGCACTGCTCCTTTGGATGGAACTGGACGGATAGGCACCCCTACATATATATCAACACGAAGCTACAGAAGTAGGTTCATACGATACCCTGATGGACTGCCAGTGTTACCCGGACCCTCGCCTCCAACACACACGTCATCCTACCCGCAAAACAATTACACCTAAGAAAACGACAATCTCTTCCAGGAGCTACAATCATACGAGTATTATTTTCTACCCTCGTTCTCTTATGTGTGCTGTCAGGTTCTGGTCGTTTACTGGGACAGAAGCGCGCGAGGAGCCGTTCAGAGTTGTGGCCGCAATCCGTGTTGCGGCGAACGTGCTATCGTCAAGTTCATGCGATCTCTGGTTTCAGTCCCCTTGTATTGCGTAGTAAAGAACAACGCTGCTACACATGTTCGGGACATCATCCGAAAACGCCACCAATTTTGTCGCCACATAAAATCTATTCTCGGAACTCATCTTCGCAGCGTTCACGGCTAGTCGAAGAGCACCTCCGTTACAACCCAAGCCATTCTTCTCACCATGCAGCTCAATCGCCTCCTTGCTTCAACTAGACGACGACCCCTAAGCCTTACAGGTAGACCTGAGCCTCTCTATGGGGAAAGAGCGGCATGACGCACCGCTGACTGTCTAGAGCATTTGCGTGGTTGCCAAAGGCAACTACTCAGAAAAGCATTAGGCTATATATTCACTGGCGCTGGCACGAAAGCTCTTCAGCATGCTGTCAGCAGGATACCGCTGTTTCCATTCAGGATTCTGGGTACGTGAGTTGCGTGATGGAGCCCTACGCGGACGTCCTGTCGAGTTCAGCTTCCTACTCGGGGACGTGGCAAATGACATGTCTATTTGAAGAGGACCCAAGCACTACGTCACCGTACTCTAGATCATCCACCTCGCTTTGCATAGAGAAATAACAGCATGTCAGATCCTCGATGTTTCTGGGGAACTACCATGAGAACTCGTCTGTCCGTCTCTCGCCCTCCACAGGCATCATCCGCCCCGCGGCTCTGAAAGCCTGAGACGAGCAATCTGTCTTCTCGCCTTCCGACAGAGAATTAGTTTTCTGTCATATCTAGAGGATATACCCCAGGCACTAGAACGCTGTGTTCCCAGCGTTTCTCTCCCGTGTGGCCCATACCACGGATATTATATGTTTCCTTCTCGCACCGAGAGGACAGTCGGCCGAAACAGCCTCCTCGCACTCGCGACGGGGTTTCGCGTCTAGTAGAGACGACGGCCGGTTCCAGGTACCATCGCCGTGAGTACTGTTCGAACTTGAGGCGCCAACTCATCGTAGTAGGTTCGTGTCAAGTCCCCCTTACGACTGGAAAGAATCATCAGTGGAATCGGCATGTCAACCTCCTGGCCGTACGTGGAAAACTCCCCTAAAGTCCACGACTCACCGTTACGAGTAGAGACCTTGACTGAAACAGAGCTTATTGGATCCAGCTCAGCAGTTCTACGATTGCGAAGGTGCTGACTCTGCTTGTTGATGGTCTCGGAGACAGCGACGTAATTTGGCCCCAGTTTCGTCATAAACGTTCAACTTTGACCGCGCCCAGGTATCGGACGCGCAATGGCCTACTGCCCACGTCCAGATAGGCTCTGCGCCAGGCGGGGTTTCTCATTCACGTACTTGGCATCCCTGGGTTTCGCTTGAGGTGGCAGGAACCTCGGAAAGTTTTGCAATAGTCGTTCCGTGCACGTTGAGATGCTCTTGATACGCTTGCCATCACATTTCTTCGTAATATATTCCCCTTGCCTTCAGGCCACCACTCTCCCGCTGCCGCACCTGGCCCTTGTCCGACTTCTTCGCAAGAACCGTTGTAATGCTCATCGATTTTTTTTACAGGGGAAGGACTTTGGGCTAGCTCAGCTGGAAGTCTCAACCGTCGTCGACGACGTTACGGACCGAAGGTGGAACGAGAGAGAGCCGTACCCTCGATCGACGAAGTGAACACAAGGTCGCGCGACAACTCGGCGCTTTATCGCTGAGATTGTGCGCCCGCTGTGGAGCTCCAATGTCGGACGTCTACATGCGCCGTGCGGGCACAATTCCGACCTGCATGTTGGAGCTCATTGTGCTAGAGCTGCGGTCAGAAACAATAGAAGAATGACAAACAGGCACCTGCGCGGTAGTCGGGCCTGGTGGAGTAGACGGTGTCGCCGCAGAACCATGGGTCGCATACACAGCGGCACAGACGCCTTGCTCAACTTCCAGGCCCGAAAGAGACAGCTCGGGCATTGCCTCGGGCTGCACAGCCTTCGTTGATCTGGCACCCATGGGCCACCAAGTTGCACTAAGCTCGCGGTTTCGTGCCGTCAGAGCACAGCCGCAGCTGGAGCATGTTCGTCTTCACACCGCTGCTCTTTGGAACGCTTATGATAGCATTGCATCAGAACTGCCCTTCTCTGCGTTTTGAGCGGCGAAGCCTCCGGTGTTGCGCTGCTGTACAGATAGTACAAGATAGACCGAATTTTGGTGAGAAGCACAAGTTTGGAAACTACATCAGAGTTCGTGCCAATCGCGTAGTGCAAGTGTCGGCTGAAACTATTTCTCAGGACTTCTTCAAGTCACGAACACGGTGGGCATAGTACGTTACTGTGAATAATAAACTTGTTCCTTGGATGTGAACCCTTGTGGACGGTGCTTTGGAGGACGCCATTTTTCTGAGGCCAATGGATAATGGCTAGGTGGTTCTGAGAGTAGGGCTCGGGAAGGCCGAGTTTGTCAAAAGGACTACAGGAATATGGATCGGGGGTGAGGGGCGATGGAAAGTACTCCCACTACTCCCGAACTACCTGCAAAACGACTTGCTTGCGTGGGATATGCGTTCCTGCTCTACGAGCCTGCAAAGACAATTCATTTTGCGGGTAATAACGGTGGGCGTTTAATGTAGCATAAGCGTTAACGTCAGTCTTTCAAATAGGGGCAACGGGCCCGCAAACTGGCTTTCCAAACGTTATCGAAAATTGATACTCCGAGTGTGTCCCTACTAATCGCGGTTAAAACCTGATCACGTAAAAGTACGTCCGCAGATGGATCATGTTCTTCGGGTTCGACTTTGAAAGCCGATTTCCTCATTTGTTTGCACATGAGGACATCTCAGCGTGTGTCACTGGATACACCCGTGCCCAAACTTAGCAAGTTCACTTACTTTATGAAAGTCCATGAAGGGAACGCCATAGATAGAAACGGCTGTTATCCGATTGGAACATGGTCGCTTGTGAAGTCATCGTGATCTCGCCCTCCATCCCCCTTGTTCGCAATACGAAGTCCACAAATTTGCTCCCAGAGTTGGAGATCCCACACCACCTTCATACCGAATTACCAACATGGTGTACCCTGATTTCCTTCCTAGATCCTGTTCTCTCCTCATTGTGCTTCCATCTATATGGTGTTCATTGTTATCCCTACGATGCTGTCGCCACCTCTCCTCACCTCGCCGGCGTTCGCGGTGTTCTCTCCTCCTCCATTTCTCACCATACTACACCCACTTCATCGACTGAACTCTGCTGACCCAAGGCAGCCGGTGTATGTTTGCCCACAAAGAGGGGATCTCTGACGTCGGGGGTGTACAATCCAATCACAAAGTGTGCTCCCGTGTTCGCGCTCCAGACGACGTGGGTTTACGCCTGTCCGCGTGTCGCAACACGAAGAGAAGAATCATCTCCGAAGAATAGTTAGCTACACCCTCCAAAGGGGACAATTGAGTCCGTGCGCGCGAAGAGATTACCTTCCGACCCAACCGCTCGCAGTCAATGGCGGTCGAGCGAAAGTGGCGAAGGCGAAGAGGGAATGGAGCTCTTCCCGCCGACTAAAAATAAGGCACTAGAACGCTGGCTGGGTATAATACACGCGGAATTTATCCTAGAACTAGTACACATACTAAGTCTACCATCGGTGCCAATAATTGGCGCGGACTCAAACTACTTAGAAGCACAGTAGAGTCAATAGGTCCGGATTTACTTCCGGGTCAGCTTAGATCGAATCGAGAATAATCAGAATAGGTAGTAATAGATCAAGAAAGTTAAATAATTGGGTTGTCGCGTTGCGCTTTGCCGACGTGTCGCGCATATTGTTCCCCGTACTCTAGTTGGCGCCGCCAGCCTCATTGGGAAGCGAGGAAAGGTCGTTTGGCGATCGTTCTCCGCAGAGTTCAGTGCGCCGCAGTACAAACTTCACGAGTGTGGAATAGTGGACATAGCGATATCGGCTCAACTTAGAAAACAGGTAATTTGACTATGACAAGCTTTAGAGAACGAGCATCTCGAACGATGGGTGATATCGACGGTTATTACCCGACGGGAGTAAGCGGCCGCTTTCCTGCTTGAAGGCCGACATCCAGCAAATATCATTTTGAAGTGCGACATCCAGTAGGGGTCCGCATGCGCGACTTGTATCTGAGCTCGGAATAAGCCGTCCCGCTTCTCCAACGAAAAGAGCAGTACGCTGCAGTTGTAAGTCTCATGTTACTTACCTCGGTGGCGCACGAGGATCTGTAATCTTGCCCAGGGAAATAACTACAACCCCGAATTTCCATGCTCTTAAGTGTACACGAACGGACTGTATGCTCCTGTGCTAAAGACCGTTGCGTCGGTTTTGCACCACCCACAGTTCCTGAGAACTGAGCGGTAGTCTCGTCGATGTTTATTAGCACTGGCTTACACACAACCGTGCCGAAAGTATCTTCACCGAGACCGTGATACCCTCTCCGTCGACGTTTGAGACAGCAGCCTAAAAGGACTGCGACGCAAACGATAACCGCTGTGTGAGCAGCGTGGGGGATTATAAATGGGGGGATTTGTAGCTACACGCGGCTGTCTGGTGCTTGCCGAATCTTGAGCGCCTAAGTGTATGTCGAGCCTCAAGCCGGCCGTCTCACTCCTTTTAGATGAGCATACAGAGTGTAGCCTGCTCAGTGCATCGCCCCAGCACTGGTCAATGCGATGTGCACAATTTCATCCATACTGAACTGCGTGGATTACGAGAAAGTGCTGTCAACTGCAGCTCAATACTGAGTCGTGTAGTCGAGTCTGCGTCAGCTACTACGAAGAGAGGTTCCGGTTCTTCTGGAAAAAGACCTACCCTTTAATGGGCAACGCAGGAACAGACGCCAACATGCCACTTTTCCTTTCGTGTAGCTGTGATGCATGTGAGCCCTACAGGGCGGGAGAGGCAGGCTTCTTGCCCTAGATACGGCCTACACGTATCCCACGAAGCTTAAAAACAGAGTGAAGCTGGAGTCCAAGTCAAAGACGGGCTGTTCATGTGCAGGTCGTGGGGTCAAAAAGTAGACAATGTTCAAGAGGTGTTGGGTGACACTGAGGACGGGAGTCGGGAATTTCCCGTGTGAAAATAAATGAGCGGATGGATGTTCTTCTTCAGGTCCAATATTCTACATTTACTTACCGCTGTATTTGGAGATGGATATATCTTTACCTCGATTCTTAGTGAGATCTGAGGAGACTAAACTGTTGTGTATTTTCAGGGCTTTAGTTGCTCTCACAACGGGCTCGCAATGGCCTGGTCTTGTACCGGGCCAGTTTTGCGTCCGCGCCCAAGTCAATCCTAACTCGTTTCGCGTGACCTGCATGCGGGAACGTGTTCCCGAAATCCCATGTAGTTGTTGGGATTGTGTACCTTACCTCTATTCACTACATTCTTCGTGTAGCTATCTAGTCCTCTACACTAATCGTTGGTATGCGCGTTAAAGTCTTGGGGTCATTGAGGTCGTACTGCAAATCTTGGAAACCGACCTCAGCTCCCCTACCGTATCCGAGCTCGTTGGAACCTGCCAAAGTAACCGCGTCGGCGTTGTTCTCACGTTTCGAATTTTAACCTTCCCGGTGTTTTCAAAAACTACCATGGGCCATGTTCCTGACTGGGAACAGCGGTAACCCTATCACTACGAGAAATATCGCGCTTTCAACATGCTTCTCATTTGGCATGAACTAAAATTAGTATTGTGCTTTCCCTGTATCCTTCATGTGGCCGACATATGCGGCCCCAGCGTACGAGAGATGTGCGTGCATAAACAAAATGGAGCTGAATAGGACGACGACGTTTCTCATCTCGACCGCAGCGACCCCTGGCAGTCGCTCTCGTTCTCTCGTGTACAGGAACATGTGCGAATAATCGCACATTCATGATTTAAAGCACACTGCCTCGCCCACACCAGTATGCATGCTCGACATCTCCCCTGTCAACGTTTTTTATCGAAGTGATTATGCGGCATCTGCATCGGGCAGACCTCTCATACCCGCAAACTCGTACCCCCAGTCCTAGATATGAACACTTCTCAGCCAAGCGCCGTCTTCATATCGGTGCAGCCAGCAAGCCGACTGACCGAAGCATCCGGCAGTGCACCCCTTCGCAATGCCCAAGCAGAAACCACTCCTGACTCGCTGGACTCCACGCATTGACAACGTACTCTAAAGCGGCAGGCAATTCAGAGTTCCTGATCTACTACGTCGCTTTCGTCTTCGCCTTTCGACAAAACCGAGCCACACCGAGTCCCACTCTGCCGCTGTACTACAGCATCCTCTCAGTTGGAGATGTCTGCAATGGATTAAAAATTCCATGGTTCGGGGTCGAGTATTACTAACCCCAGATACTCACTTGGCAGAAGATCGGATCTAGTATCACTAACCGATACACTTTGGCCTTCGGAAGTCTCGATTCAGTTATACTGCGTGGCGTGCTGCGACGTCGAGAAGTCCCTCCTTCATTCTACTGCGCTTTAAATACAGTTCCTGCAGTTCTGGACGCAGTAGTTTTCCGCGCCGTGCCTACAAAAATAGACGAGACGGGTATTGTGTGCGGTATACGTCCGGTCTACTTTGGCTACATTTACGTCTTGCGAAACACACATTCCTTCTAGGATATTAGGACGGCCCTGCGTCACTGTAGCCATGCCGGACTGCAATCTTTCGTCTGCTCCTCCATCCTCTTATGCCAACCGCCTGTCCTTTAGACATCACATCCAGATATTACGTCGTGCTACTTTCGACGCACTGTACGCATCCCACTTATCCTCCGCTCCGGTTGGCGCCACCACGTCCGACCATCGTCTCAGCTCTCTCACTCGCCTACGCCTCGGCTCACGTAACTCCCTCCATGGCATAGTACACCCTAGGTCTCGTCACTTTTCGCCAACGCCACACATCTCGCCCGGCATCTGTTCCGGCTAGCATCACCTCGCCCCACTACCATCCCTCGCTCCTTCACCCTCGCCTCCTACACAAGCCTCAAATCCGGACAATGCATCACACACCACATATCTCACCACACTCGTACGACGAAACACCTCCTGCTCAACCTCCGCAGTAGTTCAGATCACCATACCCGACCGTCATCTCCCTCTCTCTCTCCGCCTCTATTGGCCTGCACTCCACACGTCCCGACACACACCACTTGTCTCATATTCTTCAACGAAGCCACACGTCCACACACTTTTCTCTTCTGGCTCGTAGCCCCAAACTGCACCAACCTACCCGCTATCTCACCCTCTCCACCTCCTACGGCCCGCACTCCCGGCATCGCATCGCGCAATCCAAGTCCTGTCGCTTTTCAACGACGACGCACATCATGCCCAGCAGCCGTTCCAGCTCTGGTTACTATCCCCCACCTTCAACTCCTCACCATCGCCCTCTCCGCTTCCGACGGCACGCACTATCCGCAGATCATATTGCACCCCGTCCCGTGCCAGTCTTCAACCACACCATACATCCTGTCCAACCTCTATTTCGATTCAGTATTCGCACGTGGCTGCGAAGATGATGCATCACGCCCACACTGTCCACTGTCGTGTAAATGTCGTCCTGAAGTCGCCCTGCTCCCCCGCACACGCTGTCATATCACAGAAAAGCAAGGAAAGAGCGCCAGGTAAATTTCATCGTCCAGACGGTACCATCCGGATTCTAATAAGGTGGCGTCCCGAGCCACTGCAATTAAAGTAGGACCTGCTGGCAGTTCCTGCGTTCCGCAGTTTCACTATCCTACCTAGAAAGTACCCTAGACAGTACGATAGTTTGGCAGCCCTTGAATTACGATTATTACAGTATCGCTGCAATACGATCGCCACCTCCCCTCGTACAGTAGGGCCCATCAGCGAATGCACGATACTGCTTCATCTACACAGGTAGAAGCGTGCATATTCGTCGAATGGCTGGACCTTCTTCCACATACTTCTCGTAGAGCATCCCATCCAGACTGACGTGCATCGCCGAGATTATCCATACCTAAAGGGAGAAGTCGTGAGAAGCGAGCTCTAGACTGTCATCTGGGAGACTGGATCGTCTGGGACTCACTCGGCATTGGGCTGCCCACAGATCTATACCGACAAGACTGCTGCTAAAGTTGAGAACTGCGCTTCCGCTGCGTAACGCGTGTATCTCACTCCCGGCGGCTTCACGGCCATTTCCCGTGGTCGCCGCGCAGTTTCCTGGCACACCGTTGTTTGCAATCCTCCTCTTCAGAATTTCCACACCGTGAATGACAACGACTTGAAAGCAATTCCCTCTTGCTGCACTACTCGCCCACCACAAATGAAAATCTTCATACTACATTCCACCCTGCACTCTGTGCTATCGCTTCTATATGCAAAAGCCCTCACAGCTATCACACCTTCAGATACCTCCCACCGTCTCTACAAGTGTGACCCAGTCCTCACCAGCTACTGTTTCTACATATCCGAGGCGAAGGGCATCACCGAAACTTGATCAAGCACAAAAGGCAGCCTGCACTGCCACCGTTACCAAGTAATTTGAAGTCTTCTCGCTTTGTCGGCCTCGTTCTGGCCCCGCACGAAGCAGTCCACTGTCCATCTTCGCGGAAAAGTGGCCTACCTCGAGGTTAACTCGGCCGCTCATGCACTGCTCAGCAAACCAGCTCAAGCACTAGCTGCCACTGTACAGGCGAAATAACCCTCGCCACTTCCTCTCTGCTGAGGCTACCGTGCTCTCTAGAAAGGTTCTCACCGCTTCGCTCCAATTTTTGTCAAGACAGGCAGTCTACGTTACGTTTCAAAACCGCCGGACATCTATCACTCAGGCGTCTTCGATCTTCTGATGACCTCCATGCTTTTCAGGCTGTACTGCCCAATTCTGTTTGCAGGGCAAGCTTCCGCTGGCAACATATGAGAGCAGTCCAGAACCATCCGCACCGTTCTTCTTCGCAAAATCAACACCGTCATGGCTGTCATCCAGAGGGTCTTCTACGCTCCTGGCCAACACACCGACTTCTACGCTTTCGAAGCAGGTACTTGCCATAGCAGACTACACACAAGTGTATTAATCCGCCGTATTCAGCAGGCCAAATACTACACGTCAGATGACATATTGTTCCATTTCATCGCAGTAATCACATACTATTCTTGTGATGAAGATGATTCCGCGCCCCTCGCGTCGATTTGCGGCCAGTCCGCGAATATTTTGACACTCATCTCGAGATTAGAACCAGACGTGCACGAGAGCTTCGACGAGGTTGACAATTTAGGGGCGAATGTCATCTCGTTGAAACCGCTGTACCTCACATCGCAGAAGAATAGCTCCGAACCACACTCAAAACCCTCCAGTTTCGTATCTTCGCGTACCTTTCCGGTGACATTCGCAGTTTCGAGAATCTGCAACTTCTATATCGAGGTGTTTCCAAACGCACTCACACCACATTTAAGCATGAGTACCGCCGCTTCTCGGCGTGGAGGGCAACAGCCATGGACAAAACCCGCCGCAGAATCCAACACTCCGCAAACCACGCTGCCTTTTGAACCGAAGTTATCATTGCTTCATAACCGCGTCCTGTCATATCCTCGCACAGAAATCTACACGATTAGTATGGTGCACTTCTTGTCAAGGAAGGCTTCAGAATGGCGCTACAAAAACTTGTTTTCTGCAGACCTATCGATATGTCGCTTCTCAGAAATGATGAAGCTCGCCTCATCGCCGCGGTGCTGTTTTCAGTAGGGGAAGAGGCTTCCAACGTCTGTATGGGCATCCATCAACAGGCCGATGTCTAGGAAACCACTGTGCGGCTGAACCTTGTCCTCTCATAGGATCTCGAGCAATAATTGGTCGAGACACGTCAATTTTCGAACTTTCTTTCGTCAAGAACGTTTACGTTCTTATCGGCTTTCGCCTTCGCGTCCACGACTATGATCCCGACCTGAATGTCGATCGACTCGACCCGACGAAAAAATTTGTAGTTCAGCGCGTTTGCGCTAGCGGTACCGTCTTGGCGACGAAATAGCACCGTTTCAGCTCTGTGCCGCGGGCCACTGATGACGAAGAACGGACAGACAGGGTATGAGTCGACCGATTTCTGTCTCTCCGCTTTCTTCATGACCGTGGGCCACAGCAACCAATGGAGGATGCCTTCGTCCGGTACAACGATTGTGTTGCACCCATCGGCGCTGTTAGTAGCGCGCTGGAATGCATCTGCCTGTGGTAGTCTACACACGAAAATGAAACACGTACAAAGAGTCCCGTCCCGCTCCTGTAGACGCAGCGGCGAGGGCGTCGACCTCCCCCTTCTCCCTAGTTTGGCCTGTGCAACGCTTCTTCTATCACTCGGACAGCCCACGTCGTGAGGTCAAATTGCCACATCTATGTTTAAATCCCTCAGGTCCGCTGGCTGGACCGTCGCTTGTACATGAACAGGTTCTACAGAAACCCTGACGCACGGGCATTTCTATTTACACTCCCACGCCAACCCATACGCCATCCTGTTTGCACTATACCTCGACATCAAGATACGCTAATCTGTTTAAAAGGTACAAGCGAGTGAAAGTGTATTGTTGTCCTTTCTCTGTTCTGTGCGCAGATAGTCACTCGTCCTCTACTCCGACAAAAGCGCGCGAGGAGTGATCCAAAATTATTGACGCGATTGGCGACTGTCCACACTTGCCATTGCACTGGTAACACGGGTCCTGAAGTTCGGCTTAGTTGGCAACATTACAGTCAGAAACGCTGCCCAGCGTACTTGAGATGCTGTCAGAAAACCGCACTTTTCGTACTGCCATATACAATTAGTTTTCTGACCTCAACTTCACCATGTCTGTGGCTGCTCGAGGGGCGTCTGCTATAAGCCCTCTCCATCCTCGCCACAAGACGGTACCATCCTTTGACTCTCTGGCTTAGACATCGCCCCCTGATGCGTACATCTAGGCAGGTAGGGCCCTTGCAGAATAATATGCGATGACGCGCTGCAAATGGTCCCTGTTACATGCGTGACTGCCAATGGGAGGTGCTTGCGAAACGTCACGCTATGCATCCATTGATGCTAGCTCCTACGACCTTCAGCATACGGCACACGGGATACCTCTGTTGCTACGTAGTGTCTATTGGACACCTGGTCACAGATGAGGTCAAATTGCCTCGTTTGATGCGAAATCTCGCGGAGATATTAGAGTATCAAGAACACGTTTAGTTCTACTGTTCTCGAGACCTCCTTGAAGGTCTTTGAGTTTTCTTTTCTCGCAGAGTGAGCTGTACAAGAACTCAGCGATCTTTTGGCTCAATCACAGTTTTAGTGCAAGGAAGTAGGCTAACCGTGGTTTTAATCACATACAGGGGGGTGAGATAAATTTTACGTACAACAACTACCATACTCACCATATATATTACATATTTTACATAACTTTTTTGTGGTCATTTGGACTCATATTTGGCCAGAGTTGACCTCATCTGAGGGAAAACTAGATGTCCAATAGACAGTAGGCGTCTAGGCATACGAGTTGCAAAATGGATCCGCAGACCGACGTCTCGTCTAATTCCGCCGCGTACAGTAAGAAATTGTCAGGGAAAGGTCTCCCTACCGAGTTTTGGAACAGTATGTCACCATCGTCAAGATTATTTACTCCACTATAGACAGAGTAATCACCGTCTGCCACATCCTCTACCCTTTTTAGGCTCCTTCATGCATAGTTCAAAGCCTCTCCCTCCCCTTCTGAGCTCACCAGCCCTACCCGCGCTTCAAATGCAGGGGAGAAGCTCTCTGCCTGCTTCCCGTCCGATACAAACGTGGTTTTCCGCGATATCAAGGATATATATCCAAGGCACTTGAGGAGCTCATCCGCATTACGTGTCTTCCATGCGCCATCACATCAGAGATTATCGGCCCCATCCGTCCCCATCGAGAACGAGCTGTTGAAATTGGCTTCTCGCACTCGTGGCGTGATTCTCCGTCTAAGCCGGATGATACCCAGCGCACATTTCCAAGCTCCAGACACACTACTCCTACTCGAGCTGTCACCTCGTCGTACTACGATTGTGCACAGAAGGGCTCATGATTCGCAAAAGATATTGGTGGAATCGGCACTACATCCATCAGGCCGCACACGGTTACCTCCCACGCCACAGACAGCTCACTACGACCCATTTTGTTCTGTACTGGAACAAATATTATTGGGTCTAGTTCAGCGTTTTCATGGTCACTCCATCAGAGAATCTGTTTCTCGATGGTCTTGGCGACACCAATGTACTTTCCCCTACTTGTCTTATACACCTGCAATTCTATCTACGCCTAGTTGCGGGACGTGCTTTAGCCTTCCGTGCACCTCTATAAACGCCAAAGGCCACGCGTAAGCTCTCGTTCTTCTATACGACACCTAAACTCTCGGGTCGAAGTCGCATGAGCCCCGAAAGTTTCGCCTCAGTGCTCGTGCACACCTGAAAGGCTCTTTGTGGGCCTGTTGTAACTTCTCTTTGTAGTCCTTGCCAATTGTCTTAAGATCAGCGATCTCTTGCTTCCGCGCCAGGACTTTGTTCATCTGCTTTTCAGGCATCACCAGAAGCTTTTCGATCGGTTCACACGAGATCGCTTGAAAAAGAGCTATATCGGACATGCCCCTTGCTCTCTAGGAAGGCATTGGTGGAGGTAGAGTGGAAATGTTTTTCACGCCGGAGGCATTAGGAAAACACAGGGTCACACCGGTACGCTGCTCTGCTTTGTGTACAATGTGCGATCATACAGGAATGGCGATGCCGTGCGTGAGGACGCCCGGTGGGGAAAAGATTTCAGATGAGAAGGTCAAGCTGGCTATGATCGAGCTGGCGGCAAACTTATTAGAAGAACGAAAAGTAGGGATCTGATTGGCAGCCAACTCTGGTCGAGCTGGCGATGATACAACAGAACTGTTGGTGGCCAGATTATTGGCACCATCGGCTCGCTCATTTTCTTGAACACACTGAGACGGTACTAGAGCTGCTAGGCTTGGACAACCCACATGAAGCAGCCTGCAGAATTGCGGTCAATAGCAGGAACTTAGCGCTTTGACGGAATAATAGCGCCAGCCGCAGTTGGGGCTCCATGGACCTCATCCTCTCGCTCGTCGGTACTTTTGTAAGACCCTCGCACAGGAGCAGCCTTTTACTTTCTTCTTGCGGGCGTGACAATCGATATAGCGCTACCCCACAAGTAGGAAAGGATAGATCGAGACTTGGTGGCAACCACAAGTTTAAAACTACGTCGCAGAATTTCTGATCTAGGCAGTATAGGTACGAGCCATCACCAGTATCGCGGCCCTTGTGAAATCGCGGACACGCGGGAAGTATCTGAGAACGCTTGAAGTACCATAAGCGTCAAAGTGCAGGACCTGAAAGAGGGGATCTGGTCCAACGTATGGACAATCCGAAAATTGACAAAATTGCAGTCCGCAGAGGCATCACTAGGCCCCGCGGTTGCTGTCTCTCGATGTGTGAATACATGACCAGTTGGACGTCTTTGTATGTTCGCGTTTCGAACTCAATCTGCTCGTGTGTTTACACGCGAGCACATACAAAACTTTCTCATTTGAAACATGACCCCCAACTCGAACAAATCCAGTTACATGTATAGGTGCCGTGAATGGAGCGCTACAGGTCTTCAGTGCTCTTACGAAATAGAAACACGTTTGTTTGTGAATGCCTTATGATCACGCCCGCTTCCCTTCCTGTCTGCTGCAGAAGTTGGGCACAGCTGCTCCGACAGCGCGAGACCTCAGGCCGTCGTCACACCAATGTATTGAGGTGGTCTCCTCTCCTCGCCTTGTGCCAGTCTTGTCTTTCCTCCCAAATATATCTTCGGCGTGGCTACTTTCGCTCCACGTGCGACGCTCTCCTCCTCCCCTCTTGAATCTGCAGTATTCCTGGTCTTTTTTCCACTTTTCGTTTTTCACGGAACTACAGCCATGGCGCAAACCGAGCTGAGTGGCCCTGAGGCAGCTGGCATGTACTTGTCTGCTTTCCTTTTTCTCCGCGCTTCACAGGAGCTGAATGTCATGTTTGACATCATGAAGGTCCAGGTCTCCGCTTCCGTGAACATCATCATCGAAGCATATGACAAGTCTTCGATGGAGATCGAGAAAATGGCCGCAGTGAAGTGCAAGCCTGGCAAGCGTTGCGACAACTTTCGTGCTTTATTCGAGAACGACAATGGGGTCTCTCGCGAGCCCGGCAACGAGCAGATGGAGCAGATAGTGCGCGCAGCGCTTTCACTTGTACTAAGCATGCAAAAGGCACGGGAATGAGGGACATCGTGGATGTGGCACCGAGTGAGAGAAACTGCGGGGTGTGCCAATATATTGGCACCAACTGCATTCCCTCTAAGGGCAGCAAGGTTTGGGAGACATGTCTGCCGGGAACCGTTTCGATTGGCCTCTGGGGAACGTTTGTAGTTTTAAAGTTTTTCCACGCAATGTACGTATGCCACTATAGATGCGGCAACAAATGCGTATTTGCTGTGAAGAAGACAGTGCGAAACGCAAGTCGTCTGGCGTTTGTAGTGCACCTGCAAACTGGGGCGTGTACAGAGTTGGCGACGGTCGGGGCGTTTCGGGCTCGCAGGCACTAGTCATACCATACGTTCTGTTTCGCCACCTCGCTCAGCACGTTGCGGCTTTCAACTCACGGGTTGAGGGTTTCGCATCCACCGTGAAATGCAGCACGTTGCGATGGGCTGGAGTCGCAGCTTTGGAGGCGATTAAGAGCAATGCAGTGGCATGGCGTGGAACTGCAGGGATGGACACAAGAATGCAAGGCGTTGTGAGATTGTTCCTGCAGACATCCCATTCCATCGTGATTTTGAAACTTTGCGTGATACTCGGTACCGCAGAGACGGTCTGTATCTGGACCCCTTCGAGCCGCGTGATGATCACTTCGGAACGGTCTTTGCCGAATCGAACAGGGATACTCGAAAGGCCCTGAGGCTCTAGTGTGAAGCGTCTGAAGATGATGGTGCCTGTTCAGATGTTACGGAGGTAATCTCACGGCTGTTGCATGGCTATTCAGACGACGTCGTCGTCGGTGGGTGACGATGTCGAATGCCCCGCCTCATGGTGCACCCCTCGCCAGGTCTCCTCGTTTTTTGTCTTCACGGATGAAAGGGGAGGTAGAACTGCACATGCACTGTAGCAACAACGACGGGCTCAGATCTGACTCGGGAATACGTGGCCTCCCCCACAATCAGTACTGCGAAGCCTCTCTGGATACTCACAGCGCAGAAACATACGTCTTCCACAATGAGCAGTTTTCAAAGGTAGTTCAAAAGTATTGCCCAACCCTCCCTGGTGCTAGTTCCAACCCTTTCTTCTCTAAAATACCTCTATTGCCCGAATCCTTTTTTCCTCGAGCTCCGTAGCCCTGGTTTACAGGCCTCAACATGTACGGTTCAGAAGGAAACCCTCACAAAATTTTCACATCCCACGAAATGGATCCTTTTCCCCCAGTCTTGTATCAGTGTAAATTCGAGAGGTCAGAGCGGATACCTACGAACAGAAAAAGGACGACGCCTTTGCGCTATTTTTATACGCAGCTCATCTTCTGCGATTCACCTTCTGTGTAGCTCTTCAGCCATCGCGCCCTGCAACTTCCCCCGTATTTGCCCGTCCATTTTTAGATTTCGCGGCCAAGCCTTCCTTTCCCTGTTACACTCCCTCATGTCGCCTATTTATCCATGTATGTACCGCCATGCCTTTACTGATCTTCTAGCCCTTCTACTGCGCCAACTTATTCTTTCTTCACTCCAAACCGGCTTTCCACTCCTCCATGCGGTTTCAACACTTACAGATCGAGGTGTAAGGGATATCCTGCGCCGCGGCCCCATCCTTATTTCCTAATAGCTCGCTACCACGTCTTTTGGAACCTATCTCCACATCTCTACGTTGAGTGTCACAACCTGGTCCCAAAGAACGGTTCTTTGTTCGTTCACAGCTCGTTTTGTGTGTCATTACCCTCTGGAGCCAGTCGTCGGCGGTAGATGCTCTCAGTGCTTCATCCTATAAGTGGAATTATTCGGAAGTAAGCCCAAGGTGTTGCAGACGTGTACCCCTTCCCGAACTCGGCAAGTCCAAAGAGAAGTCATTCGAGCACAAAGAGGCAATGACTACAATACGTGGTGAGTCATTTCTTTGAATTTAGAACGATTCTCATATATGGTGGCCTCCAACGGATCTACATCGCCTCGCAGAGTGGCCAATGCCCCATACCGAACAAAGACTTCAGAAGAAGCTCACTTTCGCAGTTCTTAGCGACTGTTTAGAGATCGTGATTTCTTGGTTCAGGTGGACTGGACCAGCATGGAAGTTCAGTGAACGTTTTGCGCTCACAAAGAATGACTCCGGAGTAATTTGTAGCTCTTCAGATCGATGTCATTCGAACAGTTGAGGACATTAAGCTGGTCCATGAACAAGGTTCGCATCATACGTCCAGTACTCTTTACGCAGGTTTCTCGACGGCCAGGTCGTCTGACCTCAAGCCAACCTCGACGTCACATAAGTCAAGATCCGACGCCTAATGTCTATTTCGCAAATGGCCTCATGTGAGGCCAATTACGGTCATATTAGGCACACATTCACATCGATAAACAAAGTTATATTGAAATTTTCATGATCTCTTTATTTTGGCAGAGTGACGCCACACTATCCTTATGGTTTGGACTGGGTAGACCCGTGCAAACTCACCAGCAGCAGATTTGAAGCTTCCAACGAACATCCTCAAGAAATCTTAGTACTCCCAAACTTTGTGTTCGACCTCCGACTCACGGTACTTCGACCGATCGTGAGTTTATGCTTGTTCTCACCTTTTTGACTCCGAGTCAAAGTGTCGACGGATACACCTCGTTAATGGGGAGCCCGGATGGTTTCAGGGACGATCGAAGTTGTCCGCACGTCGCAGGGCAACAGCTAAAATGTCAATGGTGCCCACGACAGCGGGGATCATGCCGGCAGTGTCGAGATCATGTCGCTCGGACCGACTGCCATCAAGGCAGGAGAGGGCCCGAAGAACCTGCTGAAAATGGAATACCGTTTGCCCCTCTGAGCTATGAGCGATTCACAAATCAGTCGGGCAGTTTCGCATCGGTTGTTGACATTGACCTTATCGTTGGCATCGGTCTAAAGAGTCATGGTTTTACACGAAGCAGAAGTCACATTGCGTGTATTGTCGTTGCCGAGTTCAGTACTATAGTGTACATTCTTGCCAAAGGCGCACCCCAAATGAATGGCGTCAGGTGAACGAAGCTTTGGAAACTCTGTAGTCCACTCCACAAAAATGTATCTGAGAGCCCGTATCAAGCGTCATTGACCCCGCTTGAGTACATCATTCGTATGTTTCTACGGGTAAATCTGACCGCCTTGGATGTGTGGATAAACGAAGAACTGGAAAATACGTCTCTCGAGAGAACAGGCAAAATGTGAAGGATTTTTTTCCGTGGTTCTCGACCCGAGGCGTAGAGACCTGTTCAGCAATCATCGTCCTTTATGAAGCGCTATGACGAGTAAAACGAATTTCCGATCTACCCGCTGTCGTGACTCAATGCCTCGCAATAGCTCCAGCCAGTTCACCATCTTGATTGCACTTGCTTGAGGTGAAAACAAGGGGAAGACAATGGATCCCAGAATGGACAAGGTCAGCGGTTCTGTTTATGCAACTAGTGAGCTCTGGGCCAGAAAAATCAAGCAATCGCAGCAAGTCTCCGTCGATGAGAGTATGTGAATGTGGTACGGGCCGATGGAGAACACTTTTATCCGTATGATACACTCTCCATAACTCAAACAGAAGCCGGAAAGTGCATGTTAAGTAAGGTCAACTTGTTGCCGTGTCGGTGGCGTCGCGATTAGGTTAGAGCTCACATCAAGAGCAGGTGGAGATGGTCGGGAGGAGTTCCAGAGCAGCTCCAATCACAAGCTGGCAGTGCTACTTGGACTATTCGAACCGTGGTTTCACGCGGACAAAGTTATCTCTGCTAACGATTGCTTCGCATCGGGCGAGTCGGCAAAAGTACTTCCCCAAAGTGGCTCTGTGGGCAGTGCTGCTCTCGACAAAGCTAGAAATGGGTACCCTGCTGGGTGCTTTTCAGGAGCAGAAATAGCTGATAGGGGTTTCAAACTCAGGAGGGCCACTAAGAAGTCAGACCTCAAGGCTATCATGTCGGCTGATCGCGGTAGACACTAGTTTACCAGCTCTACCAGGATATCTTCCGCTCATCATGATACAAATGGCAAGAGGTAGACGACCCATCCCAGAAAAACCTCACGTGAAGACAATTGAAGCAGACATTCTAAAATTACATGAGAAATGAAATCAAACATGCTCCATAGTTGACAGGCATTTTCATTGTGGTCACGATGCCCTTTGGCTACAAAGAAGTCCGAGATTGGAGACTAGGCGACGAGAGAAAAGATCTCTCTACTATCGATCTGTTCCCTGAACTCTTGAAAACTGTACTTGAGATGCTGCGAGGAGAGGATTTTGACCACAAGCCGTATCTGTTGTAAAGTGGTATATTGAGCTTGTAGGACAGTGACATAGCACCAGTCCGGTGATAGTGCCCCAGCTGCTTTTTAGAATTAGAATCCGTGCCTCTGGCAGTGGGCGGAGCTCAGTTATCCGGAGACCGACTGTCGAACGGCGACCACGTCGCCGACGGTAGTGTGGTGAGGGAGAGTAGGACCCCATAGTGTGTGTTGCCTCAGAGGGAGTGGACGAGATTTCCCCGGTGGCACGGAGTAGTCGACGGTTCCGGACTGCAGCAGTCCTTCAAGGGATCGATAAATATTGGGGATGATGCCAGAACCGCTCTTGGGCGTTCTTCCTTAGGCAGTGCTATGTGCACTCGCTATCGGTCCAGTTGCACCATCGCAAATGAGGAATCATACTCCGAGTACTGGGACTTTGCGATTATTGCACAAGTCGGTGGCTCCCCGATAATTCAATACAAAGCACTGATGGTCCAATGTGAAGAAAGTGCTGCTTCCATCGGGAATTGATTGTGCGCTCAAAGTACAGCTGCATCGGTCGTACCGTTCACGAGCGCCCATTAGCAACCAGAGGGAAGTAGCATCACAGCTTGCGGTCGTAAATCCCAGCACCAAAATGGCCACAAAGGAGGGTATCTCCGACGTTGCGTGTGTCAACACTGACGATCAGGAGTGCTACCAAGTTCCCGGGATTGGCAGCGTGTGGTGGTGTGTGCTTGCGTGTTGCAACATAGAGAGGGGATTTGTCCACCAAGAAGGGTTAGCTATGACCTACAACGAGAACGATCTTGTCCGTGCGCGCAATTCGAATGAACCTGACAACATCGTAGGCAGTCAGTCGCGGTTGAGTGAGGCAGCTCGCCCTAAGTGGGAATGGAGCTCTTCATACCTACTAACGGTCAAACACTTCAGCGCTGGATGCGTCTTTTAAATGCGGACTCAGTGGTAGAACTAGTATGAATACAGAGTATGCCGCCAGTGACGACACTTGGAGGCGGCTCTAAGTACTTACAAGAATATTGATATGTTTGGACGCAAAGTTATTCCCGGCTCAAATGGTAATAACTCAACATAATCAAAATAATTAGGAGAACAAGTAGGTAGTAAGAAATCAAAAAAGTTGCAGATTTGATTTCTCGGAACGTGACTGATTGACGCGACGCGTAGAGTTGTTTCCGTCCCACAATCAAATCCAGCGGCTTACCAGTATTTGAGAAAAGCTCGTCGAGTGGTATATGTCGCCATAAGATAGTGCGGTACGGACGTACTGATGATGGCATAGAGAAAGCTTTACAGGCTCGCAGGAGGTCTGATCCTTGATACCCCAAATGACGACATGGACCTTGACAATAGCCTTGCATTCCTCCTAATCGTCACGATGCTCCGGCCCTCATTATAGGGTGGGACATTGTCAAAAGCTGCTCACCAGTCTCGCTGGTCGTTCTGTAGGAACAAAGAACAGTCGAAATTTAAATGTTGAGGTGGTCTCCACAGTATCGGGCGAAAAGTTTATATTTGTCTTCCCGAAACTGGCAGAGATTGCATGAAGTCGCATATTATGGAGTTCAAAATTTTCGAGTATGAAGGAAATCAGGAGTAGTACTCAAATCGTTTCAGTACTGTGGGATAGAAACTTTGAATCTGATGTTGTTGACCTATGCATGCTGACATTGTGGTTGTCACTTGCAATTGTGTTGCCAACTTGAAAGGTATTTTATAGTAGTTATATTGCCGGAATCTTTCAAAGAGTCCACTTGAACAGAAGACAGTAAAGAGCATAAAATGACACCGTCTAATGGGATATTCCGTAGCGATACTACGAAATCGAGCGAGTCTTATGACACGGATAGAACTGTTGGGGTCTAAAGAACCAGTTTCGACTATGTGAGACATTGAGAAGTGACAACCACGATGTCAACCATGATAGCTCACCAACATCATATTCAGACTTTGTGTCTCAAGTTACTGAAGCTTTTTGAACAGTACTCCTGCTTTCTTTCATACTCGAAACCATGCACCTCTTGAACAACGTGCTAAATATATTCTTTGTCAGTTTCGGGATGACAGGTGTAGACTTCTCGGCAACTACTTTGGAGGCATCCGGAATATAAAAATTTTGGTATCGTTCTGCTCTTACGAAAAGTGCAGCGAGTGTCTATAAGTACGACCTCAGCTTCATATCAGTTACGATGCGACGCTGCAGGAATCTCCCGCTGCCGAATAACGCTGATGACGTCATGAAGAATGACACGGTTTTGCGCGAAGGCGTCAGATGTGGTAAGGTGGACGGCCTCAATCACCACCCAGCGCGCCTCGGCCTGGAAAATGAGAATGGCAGCAGGACGTGGGCTTTCCAGCGTCTCGACATGCTGCTTGTCCACCTTATGGATAGAAGGTGCATAACCGATACTGACATCATTTTCGACACCTACTGGCAGAACACCAGCGCTTGACGGGTCCGTATTGACAAGTACTTCTTTCACTATTGGACGACTTTTATCCACTTCGTGCAGTCTGTCCCTCTCGAGAACCACATGGACTCGCTATTGTCGAACCAGAAGAGAGTTACGATGACAATAACCGCCGGTCATTCTGCTATCAGCACCGAGCCCATTGGCATATCGGCGGTATAAATGCGTGGCCAGGATCTTCCTCCGACACTCCTGCCTCGTGGGAGTTCTGAGGGAGCACACCTTCTTCAGCTCGTCGTAAAAGAACCTCGGCACCGCGCAGCGCTCTTAGCCACATCCTTGGTCAAAGAGCCGTGGAGTCGTTGCTCTCGTCATGACTTTCGCGGTTCTCTTCATGAAGAACTTGGACCCCAGCCGCAAATTTCACTCTGGAGCTTTCTACAGGTGTGAGTACATGCTTTTCCGAGTCGTCCCGAACAGGTGCGAAAATTATGCTGAGCCGAAGGGCCCAGATTGCGACGGCCATCCGGGCACTACGATTTCGCGATCTAAGCTCCCCAGGATTGCCATCGACGAGCTCTACCTCCACCAGGTGCTCCTCTCTGCTAAGAGAGAAAACGAATCTCGACAATATCTGGACAAGCGCAACAACACTCGCCCTACACACTTCGCGAACGAAGGCACTGAGCACTTTGGTTTCGAGACCAAGAAGAACATCGCCCTCGCTCTCGTGACATCCCCAGCTGCTGCACGTTCTACACGCTGCTCATCGCGGCGTGTACCTGCAACCCATTTCACTGCATCCCACCCTGCAGTCGCTGCACGGATGAACCCAACAGCGGTGGCTACCACTACACCGCCTACAAGGAAGAAAGCGGCTGCACTGCCCTCACTGCCAATGCCTCGGCTTGGGTTGGTCGTGCAGTCGGGGAGGTCTATTTGAGTCAAGAAGGCCGTGAGGCGGTCGACACGTGAGCCAGAGGAGAACGACATCGCGGAAAAGTACAAAACAAAGAATGCCGAGATGGCAAAGGCGACCGAGAGTACGATGGGCCAAATCCCAAAACGCCACACCGACGCTCGACGACGAGGGTCTGACACGGCTGCCAGTCAACAATGCCGACAACGCCCCGGTGCCTTACTCTAGCGTGAACACTTGGGGTAAACTCGCATCTATGTTTCCGTTACATTTCTGCGAAGAGAAGTTGCGTCTGGTGATAGGAGACGGTCCGCATCCAAGGTTCTCCCAGAATCCAACCCACGTGCTCATTCACCCGCGAGCGCACTCATACTACACGTTCATTGACGTCTAAGCGACACACGGGCTTCAGATTTTCATGAACAGCAAGATACACTTTAGCCAGCCTGACGCTATGGATCTGCGTTCGGGCATGGGAAAGCCTAACCGGGCCTAGATGCTCGTCTTGCGTACTCCAGGATACAGGGATGGGGACTGCGGCAATGGTTATGCATACTTGAAGAACCGACAAGGTGAGCTCCAGCATCTCGGCTACAATTGGCTCGGAAGATTTGCCGACTGCAGCGACGTTGCACGCGGGAGCCTCGGTCCCTTGACGTTGACCGCCAAGTGGAACTTTTACCCGGGCCAGAAGCTGTTTTCGTTTATTGCGACTACTTCTAACGACGGGAATGCCCTGAGATACTGTCGACATGAGACCTCGCGGAACCCAAGCGGCAACAAACGCGAATACGAGGCCGCTGTAGTAAACGGGAGCTGCGAATCGCCAGCGACTTCATTACACCGGGCATGGTAATGGAAGCTTCTGAATGGAGACTGTTACGGGTGTGCGCCTGGCGAGGATGTGCGCGGCTGGACGCGTGTATATATCAGCTTGCACCATACATCAGTATGAGGAAGATGTTTGGCACAGAGATGTTCATGCCTACAGGAGGGGTTCAGTGTTTGCTGGCTGGGAGAGACTGCGTGCGGCAAGCGCCATACAATAACTTCCTCGACACACGGACAGTGGAGACTCTGGGCTTCTTCGCAAGTCTGAGCCGGACGGTGGGGCTTCCTCCGTCTCTGCTGAACTATCTGAACGCATTTCTCGAAAAGAAAGATAGAGAGCGGATGGCAGCGGTGGCTTTGCTGAGAATGGAGAAGATCATTGTGCCGTCCGACTCTGTTTTCTTCGAGTACGAGCAACTAAATTTCGCCGGAGCTGGTTGTGACGACGTTTTACTGATGAGGTCACGGTACGGCATCATATGTTCTACTTGCCAGCAAGAAAGGGCGTGCCAAACCCATAATTTAACACGTTGAGAGGGCTACTGCAGTTTCTGGCCAAGAGATGGCCCCCGTCAGTGGTACAAATAAGAGAACAGCTGAACGGTCGGAAAGTATGGACGACGCGGACGTGGTTGGGAATGCGGACTCAAACGCGGGCAGGAATAGAGAGGCAAACGGGGTTTATTTTAGGGCGTCCCGTATCGACTAAGACAACCCCGAGCATTCAATTGCCATGCTGACAGCCGGTGAAAAACATCAGTTAGCTTAACGAAAAGTCAATGAATAGCGTTCAGTAATACAATCTTCAACACCACATGCGAAAGCGGGAGCCACTCTCGACAAGCAGACGACACCATAGCGGCTGCAAAAGGCTTCTGCTCGGACGCCAGAATGGTTTCTGAGAAAATCTGGCAATTTTGGCACCGCTGTAGCAGATAAAGTAAGTTTGAGAAGTACGAACTTGTTAAAATTGATGGCAAGTCACTAACGGCAGGAGCTCAATTCGACCCATATGATGCATTGTGAGCAGAAAGATGTCTGGAATTTAGTCAGAAAACCTACATCCATATGCTCACGTACGTACACGTGAGCAGATCCGAGGCCCTCACCATAGCGGCATCCCATCACTCTTAAGCATTACTTAGTTCTGAGCCCCACGAAATACACGCATGCATTTTGCCTTCGTCGTCCACTCGCGCTTACCCTTGTTTGAACCATTTGGGTCACACGTATACAACCAGTTTTGCACAAGAAGTCTGAGCCTGCAGTCCTATCGAGGTCATTTACAGCACGGCTAAAGCAATGGTGGATTGAATATCTGGTCTCTGTTGTCGTCTCGTCATTGCAAAGATAGATGGTCGTAAAGTATAGGAAAAAAGTTGCTCAGCATTAACCAATGCCCACTCCAGTGTAGGTCTCAGCTCTGAGCTGCAAGTGGCAGCACTTCCTCGCAAACCACGCGGTGCCAAATTTCTGAATTGATCCCCGCATTGTTAATCAGTGACATTACGATTCAAAACGCTGGCTCTTCCACATAAATACAATACAAAAGACAAAAATACTATGTTTAAGCTCCGCGATAGAGTTGAACTTCTAGTTCTCGGTAAGCGGTAAAGTGACGCCGTTCACCACCACCCGTCCAGTAGCCAACTTCTCCCGCAATTTACTAACCAATCCTCGTTTGCAATGAACTGCGGTTTCAATACTGGCCGGGAAGCCAGCGCATACCTCCTGACTTCTTCCCATGCCATAAAACACCAACACGATTTTCGATAAGCCAGTGCAGCTGAACACCATCGGGAAACATTCCCAATATTCCAGAGGCGCGGATAGAGCATAAAGAGCGCATTAGCCCCCGATGCAGTATCTCCTCATCTGTTACGAGGCCACTACGATAGTGCAGGGTCCAGAGAAAGCATGTCCGCGTGCGACGGGCTATAGCTCATCCTGCACCATTGCAGTACGTAATGTGAGGTACGAGATCGCAGTGTACTTCAAATCTCGCAGTACGAGCTGATCGCCTCACGAGGAGGTGATCCGCAACTTGCGAATACGGATGTTCATTGTACGCAGCGGTTCAAAACATTTTTTTTGGAAGTTGGCTTCCACGACGAAAACCTCCGCGCGAGACGAACTCCATGTTTTGGCGTGCTACGGAAGTGACGATTCCATGGCTTCCCGGAAAGTGCGGTATGTGTGGAAGGTTCACAAGACTTTCACACCTGGTGAGCGTTTGTATCCCTTTCCTGAAACATAAACGGAAGTTTAGTACTAAAGACTGGGTTATGATATTCGACATTACTTCTTGGACTATATTTCTTCTTCAAGGCTGCCCTCCGTACTCAGGGTTCCAACAGCGCAGGATACCTACTCTGGATGGTTTTTGCTGTCTATTGGCTCCAGAACGAATTGGCTGCGCTGTGGATGGAACTCAACAGTCTTCCTGGAAGTCGGCAGCCGAGACCCCTGATGACATCGGGCACGCTGACAGAGAGTTTAGGATTCTTTTTTGCAACACACACAGTGGATGCTGCTACTATATGATGTAATGGTATTAATTGCGGCTCACCATTCTCCGTATCCATCGGAGAAATATGCATCACAGTATGTATCTATATCTGCGAGATTTTTGGAAAATAATTCCTCAGAGATATTTTGATTCGTCACCCGAACACTTCTAGAAAGTACTTGAAGCAGCATGCTGAACGGAACCACGATTCCAAGTATACATTCAGTAACTACCACATAGCTTGAAAGACTAAGTTTGCACGTTTTTCTCGGTCAGCTTACATCTACGATCATCCCCGTGTCACTTACAATTGTATTGGAAATAAAGGTCACCCGTCAAGCCCCCAGCGGTTCTGGCTTCGTCGAATGGTTTACCAAATTTCATTGTATCACTATGGAGTGCCCCCTGAGAAGATCTAGCTCCGCGTTCGTATGTTCAAGTGTACTTGTTCGGAGACTGCTGAAATAGGAACCGATTTGCATTCTGCGGAGCAGATGGAGGGAATGTCCGAAGTTCTAAGACGCTCTGCGTCAATCGAATCTGCTGCGAAAAGCTATGCTTGTCGTTCGGGAGCGACTCGAATGACTTGTTGCGGATAAAGGCGAAGAATTAAAGTCCCCTTTTTGAAGGGGAAGCTAGGACAAGGTGGACAGCAGAGATCCTACACGATTCGACAGTAAAAAAAAGTAGGACCTGTCTTCTTTTCTCTTTTTTTGGCCATAGACTTTGAGTAAATACCAGGCCAGATTGAATGTGTTCTGACGCAACCTTGTCGCAGACCTTGGTTGTGGTAGCAAATTATGTCATTCCTTCAGGACGGTCAAAGAAGTAACAGGCCTCGCGGCGGACTCCGCGCGGCGCTGAGAGCCGCTGATCAATTTGGACGGCCCAGCAACAGTACTCGAAGCCGTGAGCAGAATTACCCTGCCAAGCAATAGCGCTCCGAAGCGGTAGCCTCGCCGTTTGTTTTAAGACACCCAAGGATACTGATCCGGTGACTGTCTTCCCGTGCCCTCTCTCACACACTTAACATCGTGCGCTTTCGAGGTGATCGTTGTAGAGCACTGGCTCTCCAATTTGGGCTAGGCCCACAGCACTACTGTAGCCCGAATTTGTACTGTGTTCAAGCGACGTGGCCGGTAGCCGCCAGTGCCAGCCACTGATACGACGGCATGCATTTCTGCCCCGCGCACTGTCCGAACTCACGTGGCACGCGTGTGCGTGCTAATTTACATATGATCAGATTTATTTGAGTTGGTTTATTTATCATTCCCTGCCACGTGGCAGGGTAATTTGTAGTTTTAGTTGTAACGCGTAGTCGTAAGTGTAGATAACTGGCGCAGATTGGCAACCGGCGCAGGGATTCGCGTCGATATGTATGTCAAGGCTAAGTCTTGTTGTAACCTAAGTCCCTGGTAAGGAGGTGCTTGACTCTATAGTCTACGAAATTTTGGCACGCATCTGCCGGCTATTGAGTTGCCTCTCCCACTCCCTCTTCCCTCCAAGCGAGGGCGTCGTCTCTAGCAGTAAGCTACATCGCTGCGAGCAACCGTCTCGGCATTTTCTCGCCAGGCTTGACGCCCCTCTCGGAGAGACGCCACCGTATTTGTATTGTGACACGCCGCGCTGGGCCCCTGCCCTTGCTGGTAGGCTTGCAGCGCACGCCTTCCCGGACTCCTGTTCGACTACAGACTACGCCTTTCGCGTGCCCGGCGAGTATTCCGGAGGTTGATGCTCCTAGCGCTATTCGTGGTGCACCACCCTGGCTATAGACTAATAAGTCTTTCTACGATCCCTGTTGGTTGCACAACTTCCCGCGATAGTCGCAAGCGACTCTAAGGACGGAGTATAACTCCTTTCCATCGCCGCTGCAGATCACATCACCAGAGCGATTCTGCAGAACTGCGCCGGTTGGGAGCACGCCACCAGAGCGATTTCCCTCATCCGGATACTATCCATTCGGTTGGGTACTATCCATAACTTGGCCTCAGCCACCTCCATGGTGTTAAAGAACTCATTAGGGTATTACTTCGCGGTGTTGGTTGTTGTCGAAGTACTACCCGCTTCCTGGGATCTTTTCCTGTCCTTGACACATCTCTCACTCTACCTCCCCGCACGTAACAACGCGTTGCCTACAACGGCTGGGCTTCCAACAGCCGAGCTCTAACTGGGTTGCTAACCCACAGTACCTAGTACTACTTTAGGCTCTTGCGCAATCACCTGACACTGCCCTATAGCAGTGCCCTACGATCGTGACGCGAGTGCGAGGGCTGTGCCACGCGATAGATTACAATTAGCTAGCTACGCATGACCTTTGACCTTCCTATGTCGTCAAAGTGGTACAACCTCATCAAAATTGAATGTCCAATGGACCCGACTGTCTATTATACGTGTCTGAAGATAAGAAACGTGGCCAGAACAAAACGCACATAGTGCTTGAGATCGTAGGACGGATAAATCTTCACAGCTCTCATGATGCAGCACTTGCAAACATCTCGGCATGTTTTCCGTACTTTTCAGTTTCGTAGCGTAAGACTGTGCTCGTTAGACCTTCAAGGCGTCGTGATACAGATTATTTTCAAAACCTTTCTAGAAGGTCAACCCCTACCAAGCAGAGAAGATTGACAGATATTGAATGTTGTCAATATGTTAGAAACTGGATGGTTTCATGGTTGGATCGCAACCCGGCTCCTTCATGCGGCAAATTTTGGGAGTGCACCACAGAAGATACTTCGGACAGCCGGGTTGTCCCAGATGGCGGATGGCTTTCATCTCCACAGGACTGTAGAGTCAGGTGCCACTACCATATAGAAAATGCTAGCTTGTATTCGAGCAGTAGTTCCTATAATCCCAGAATTCTAGTGGTATGCGAAGTGTTTGTCAAAATAACGCTTCGGAGTATAGTGCGGCTTCAAGCTGTACTAGCTCGCCGAGTATCAGCTTTGAGGCCTGAGCGCCTGTAAGCATTTCGTACTAATAATTACCCAACTGATAAAGACCAGCTGAAGTAAAAGGCAGCCATGAATTAAGACGCATGACTAATAGCTGACAATATGAGTAAGGACTCAATTTGCCGTAGCCATAGAATACAGACGATTGAGTAGATACTATCTCTGTACGTGATGGTCATGACGAATGATACGCACATGCCCGCTGGTATTGTAGGTGACCGAATACAGTATCTCAAATCACCTATGTCTAGGATTACAGGAGGGTTAAGTTAACAACCTCTTGTATCAGCTCCTGCTCGTAACTAACTATAGCAAGCGACGCTTGCAGAATACCCGCCTCATTTGAGACGCCTTGTATAATAGACCTTAGGATGTTGTGCCGAAAGTACTGAAGGCATATGAAACTTTGAAACTTTCGATGTGTAGCTGTTACGGGTCGTAGAGTCGAACTTATTTCTGTGTTAGAGGAACAAATTAGTTCAAGAAACTACTATACATTGTAACGTGCTATCCGACAAAATTGTTTATCATGATTACACACACCTTCTCGCCCACTCCCGTAGTCCTATAATGGTGCTATCATTGAGAGCAGCTCGCATTAGTCAAAATGTCAGCAGAAAGGGAATGTACAAATGCATCGGAAGCGTTTCGAGTAGCGATTCGATGGGTTGTGATTCTGCTTATTATTTACTTGCTAGTTTTGTACCGTCGAGGCAGAATAGTCTGAAAGGGACTACAGACAGTCGGCACCTCGTACATGAACAGCCAAAACCCTGCACATACATCTTCGTTGCGAGGCGAACATAGATGACTAACCAACATTGACGAATGTGTCGATACAACACTCCTGTTGTGTAGTCCTAGTAATTTTGCAGAAAGATAACGTAGAAATACACCTGTATTTCGACTCTAACGACGAGCGCACGGGAGCTCGTGTCCTTCCAAGGAATGGCGAGTCGAAGACGACTGTAATAGCAGTCTCGCCAGGGGAG
>JAUKWC010033319.1:0-113378 GCA_032356245.1 Endocladia muricata | reverse complement strand
ATCCCTTCGCCCATCCGCGCGGATGATGTGCGTCACGAATCACTGCTACCCAACCATTCCCCTCCTCGCAACCGTACTCGCCCCTCCCGACTCGCACACTCCCCCCCCCTTCAGCACGTATCGGTTTGCAGTCGACGACTCCCCAAGAAACATGAAATCATACTCACACGCACCAATCGTTGCAAGAAGCCTTCCCACCTTCCTGTATCCGAACACACATGCATGCCTATCCGAAACAATGTAGGCGGTTTGAGGACGGCGAGGTAATGAAGTAGGCCGTGGTGAGCTGGTTCGCGGGGGTATGAAGATGGGTTGAGTGGATTTTGTGATATGAGCCGGCCATCCCCAGCGCGGAAGGCCCCGGGCCGTCGCGCTATATTAAAACCGAGAGAGGTGACTACCTTCCGCGATTCATGCCTTACGCCAGTGATTCCGCGCCGTGCATCCCTCATCACTCCCGCTTCTTTCGTTGATTTTTTTTGTTCTACCTCCCCACCCCCACACCGACCCGCCTTGTCTCCTCTTTCCACTCGCCCGCCATGTTATTAGTATCAGTTCTGCCCTTGGTACTTTTGCTGGCGGCATATCCCCCCCAGCAGGTACACTCGGCCGCGCTGGGCGCCGACCAACTCATGGAGATTATTCGCAATGAGCAGGCCATGACCATGCCATCCCCTTCCCTTGATGCGGCGGTTGTGGCCGCCCCTAAAACTTCGCCCACCACGGGTGTGATCAACTGCAGTAAGGATAACAAGCTCTTGTGGGATAACTTTTTCGCATGCGAGTGCCACTACTTCGAAATCATATATGCGTTGGGACTGTATGATGGCATTGAGAAGCGGTCAGAGGACATAGCAGGGGAACTATCGAGCTGTAGGAAGGCTTTTGGAGGGTCTAACGGATTGAAAAAGGCGTGCGTGGATTTGGCCGGCGGAACCGAGTTTGATGAGGACGAGACGAAAAGAGCGCTTCGGAGAGTCGACTCATTGTGTAACGTGGGCCAGATGGAATGAGATGGGGAGTGGGGGATGAGAAGTGGGACTCGAAGGGGAAGGATGGATGGGACGTGATGGTTTAGGTGAGAGCGATATAGAGTGTGTGTAAGTGCGTTTACGGATGAGTACATTTCTTCTTTGCCGGCTGAAGTGTATCGAGTAGGAGAGTTCATGTAGTGCGAGAATGATGCGTAAAAATGGAGAGATTCGAGCAGCCTTGTGTCTAATTGAGGGTATTCCAATGCGCTTGGGGCGAGGATCGATACGCGAGACGATTAGCGTCTTGCGAGGCTTGACTGATTCCGACAAACCGTTCGCACTTCAGCAAAATTGCGCGTGTGGTGGTGTAAGCGCGAGTGATGGGGTGGGAGGGGTGGGGGTTGGCGAGGAGTCTGATGAGAGATGAAGAACAGTGGTGCGTGCGTATGTTCCTCGCTGTTTCGTGCTTACGTTTTGTGGCGCACTGTCTTCAAGCGCGCGGGGAATACCTAAAATTGTTAGCAGACAGCGTCTTCTTCATCTGCTGCTGGGAACAAAGTTGAACAAGTCACTCACATCACTTTTTACTTGATCAGTACAGTTGAAGGCTACTTTTGACTTTCTCAACTCGCAGGCGAGCAGATTTAAGCGTGCCCTTGCTAATGTCAATTGGATATTGGGTTCTTCCTCACGTAAGGTCAAGCTTAGCTGCATGTGAGAGAAGCTGACCAGAGAAAGTGTGCTTGTGACGTAGAATGTATGATGAATATGCCAGTTGCTGTACATGTTATTTACCGGAACCTCTTCTATGACATCAAAATAGAACGTGCGAAACTACGTTGCTCTCAAAGTTTGACTTCACAGAAAGTCTACTTAGTTCGTTCACAGCTCCACAGAGTCCGGATGAAGTACTCCACGAGCTTCAAATATATACCAACAACAGCGAAAGGGGACGGGTCCTTTACTCGTTAACATCTCCTTGAAATCTGATTAAATATTAGAAAACCCAGCGTTAAACGAGATCAAACGTGCAATGGACACTGCATTTTCCATGCTCTGCTTTGTGCCCTCCCAACAGCTTTTTGCTATGCGTATAGGAGCAGACGTAGCGGTCGAAGCTCCAACTGAACCATGTGCGTCATAGAAAAGTAACGATGTATATAGATTGGGATGTGCGTTGCGGTAGTCGTCTGTGGAGGGCGGGACAAACCTAGGGTAAGTACGTGCCCTGGACCCCTGCCCCCACCACATCTGGTGCCTATTGGACATTGGGTTTTGCCTCATATGAGGCCAACCGACCATCGAGAGAATATGTACATTATATAGTGCGTATGGTGATTATGCTAGTTGTTAGACGTGTAATATACCTCACCCCCTTCTATGATACCAAAACAAAGGGTAGCGTACTCCGTTGCACTCAAACTCAGACTGAGCAAAACGATCGCTGAATTTTTCTGCAGCTCACTCTGCCAGGATAGAGTACTGAAAGACCTTCACGTCGATACGAAAAACGGTGAAAGGGGATGGGTCCTTTATCCTTTAATATCTCCGTGAAATTTGGCCGGATGTGAGGCAAGTTGGCCTCATATGAGGCCAAATGTCCAATAGACACTAGCTCCGTAGCTTCTCTCCACCACGAAGCTCTACCACTTCGATCTATAGTCGAGCTCCGCCAACGTTCACTGCTGCGGGACTCTGCAACGTACCTGTGCGTCGTACCTGTGCGGTGAGCCTCTTCGTCATACCTCAACGGAGTGCCCCTGCAACGTATCTTTGCGGTTTATCTCTGCCACGTGTCATCAGGGCATATAAGTGCCACCTGTCTCCACAGCGATCTTCTGCCACGCAACTCTCCCGCCTGTTTCTGACGTATACCCCCGCCGCGCATATTCGCCGCCTATCTCCGCTAGCTACCACTGCATCGTACGTCCGCCGCTCAGCTTCGAAGTCTACCTTTGCTGCTTGGAACCACCATACATGTTCTTCGTCTTGCTATGCCACGCATCCTTGCGATGAACGTGTGCGGCGTACACTTGCCGCGTATATGATATCTTGCTCTGTTTTCTATCTTTTTTGCGCTTGTCCCGCGCGTACCTCTGACATATATCTCAGTAACATAGCTCCACCGCATTGATTTGCTTCTGGGCTCAGAGCAGAGCTCGTCCGCCCCTCTCCGTCTTCTACGAATGCTAGTTTACATCACGAGCTAGCTTCGACGAGCAGTTCTGATGCCTATCTCACTTGTACAGTTACACCGCCTATCTATGTCGCGTACCACCGGCTTGTGTCCCTACCGGGAAACTTCACCGTTTGTCTCACCCGCATACATCTCCCGCGTACCTCTACCGATTATTACTCCCGCATAACTCCACCATGTACCTCTGTGGTCTACCTCCACCCAGTCCTTGTGCCGCGGATCTCTGTCTCATCTCGTCTACAACATGGACCTCGTTTTCAATACCACTACCATGTGCGTTCAGCTTCTCGTTTCACCAAAGTTTCACGGTTCTGCATTGGTACTGCAGCCTCACGTTTGGGACACAGCTATCGACTCATGTTCAGACCGGAATTATCGCCTTAGGGCTTTGGCTTCGATGCTTCCGACGTTGCTCTTCCCGCCTTGCCCGAACGACGTGCGCTGCGGCATCAATTTTGCTGAAAAGGCATTCTGCCTCCCTGTTTCTACCATTGCCCAGTTATTACTGTCTCCTTGGAGTCGGATCGAACGACCTGGCTCTGAATGGACTTCGCAGTGCCCCTTTGCTGGTATTTATGTTCTTGCTTGTCAGCGTCGTGTTGCAGTTTCGATATCTTAACTTTCACCTTAGAATGGACGCCAGAAGCGCTTTGCTGAAGCGCAGATGACAAGAAAGGAAGCTTCGCATGGGCGTCATTGAGAGTCAGCATCAGTAGAAGAAAGGAGGTGATATGCTATCAGTTTAGATTGAATCCAAACTATGAATTAGCAGATCAGTCAATGAAACCAGCTCATGTAGATATCTTCTAGTGACAGAGGTCCAGGACTCTTACTTGCCCTACATCCATAACATCCCGCATAGAAGACTACCCCACAGTAAGTTCTCACATATCTAAATAATTACTTTTCTTCAACAGTTGCGGTTCAGTGAAGCTCTAACTTGTGTGCGGGGTAGCGTGAACGCGTACGATGGGTTCTCGGACACAGCACGATTGGCCTCACAGATATTTGAAACTGGCATCATGGGTGCAGTACAGTGATAGCAGAAAGTACAACACAGGGCGTACTTTCGGATGTACTTGACAACCTTCTTCAGTAGACAAGCTCGTCTTTAAGTACCTGATATCTGTCATCGACTTGATGCGCAAACTGTAACAACTTTTATGGTACAGGGAACTACTGACGACATACTGGCGCATATGTGTAAAGTGAGCGGCAACAATTGGGACAACACTTTGAATCTTGAAGCATCTGGGCGAGAAACTTTAACTTTCTCAGCACTATGACGAAACTGAATGCATCCGATGCCTTACCAAAGCTACTCTGCAGCACACTTATTCATCCAAATTTTACCCGACATATCCCGAGGGAAGGAACTCAGCCAGTTCGAGAAGGGGCAAATCATTGCCCATGAAGCACACTGCATACATATTCCAGAGTTTGCTAGAAGCCGCGGTCGTTTTTGTGATGTAGTCGAAAGGATTTCATGTACTCTTGTGGGATATTGACACGCGAAAAAACCACGAAGGCCGGATATATTGACTGAAGGCGTACGACGCCAGATTGTCAAATAAGGTTCGAAGAGGAAATGGGAGTCGGTCAGTATGGTCACAGCTCGATTGCTTTCGCCTGGGGATCGTAGGGCCCCACAGATACAATCTGAGACTTGGCATTTAACGTGTAACTGTAAGAGGAAGACTACCGTACTAAAAGAAAGGTATAGTGTGTCTAGATTATGTAGGGTTCCCTACCCTAAATAATCTAGACACACTATCACGTTTGATTAGTTGGATGAGAAGATTGTCAGCGTTGGTGAACCAGACGGATTTTTTTCTCTCGAATGGCATTACTTAATCAGAGAACTTGGGCATTTACCCCACAGTCATATTGAAAGAGAGGATGTGACGGTTTGGATGGAGAAGATTATCCTCCAGACGTAAAAAAATGAACGAAAAGCAGGAAGGAAGTAAGTTTATAAAGACTCTGGACGAAAAGCTGCGTTCATTTACAGGAGATCTTTCAGTTTACTAGCGATTTATAGAAGAAGGTGGACCATATCACCGCTCCCGCGGAGTGAGGAAGTTGCTAGATAGCGACAGCGTGTCTATTATTGACTTTGAAGCGCGTTCTCGAGACGTGAATCCTACAGGATACCTATATGGAATACTAGCAAGAAGAGAATACTGAAATCAGAGACAATCTGAAATTAAAAAATTGTTTGAACGAATTTATTCTGCAATATTGGCGTGTACTTTGAATAGAGATACTGCGCGCTTTAAACAGACCGCCGCAAAAGCACTGCATGAAACTTACCCACACAAAAGGGAAGAAGTGAACTTCTGAGGACTTGGTTGTCCCATTTCTGTTGAAGGGGGACTGCAATGGTGTTAGACTGTAGTCATAACTATTACCATCCAATTTATTCCCTCTTCCATTTCAAGACTACCGTATTGTCATGCCCCGATCTTCCCTTACTGACATTGATTGCGCTATGCTCTTCCTTTTAGACTCCACTCGTTTGGAGCACACAACGTCATGGTTGTAAAGAAACTTTAGAGAACGTGGCATATCGTATGTGTTCTGCCAAAACTGTACTGTGAGCTTCCTAAGACGTACTCTGACGGCTCTAAGTCAAGTCTGTGCCCAACGATGATATCCTGTATTTATGCTGCAGGCGTGACCATAATTGCATTAGACGAGGAGACAGAGAACTGGAATGTAGGCAAAACCAAATGTATACTTTTCATTTCGCGTGGCCCTCAAGGGCAGTAGGAGAAGTACGATAGAAGCGCTCTCGACAAGAGCACAAATGTCTATAGGACATCTGGTCTCATATGCGGCCAGCTTTCGTGTCAAAATGATGAATATCTAAGAACGTTTGTTTACTTCTTCTGTTTGCCCAGCCGACGCTCAATAGTGTTGATAGCGCAGAAAGGCTGGGGAATCTCGACTTCATCAACAGCAAAAGCGAGAATTCTACCGAATATCATGAAGGGTCCCCAATTTTCCTAAACCACGTCTCCCACTTTCAACCCCCGTCACCATGCTGCATCGAAAGTTCACAGCCGCGCTCGCCTTGCATCTTTCGACTCCCTGAGTTAGAGGACGTATGGTGCCAGCGGAAAGGTCAAAAAAAGTCTCTGGAACCGTAAAAGGTGTCAACCAGTCCAAGGCCGGCTGCTGAAATGTCACTTATGTCCACGTGAGCTGGGAGTTAGCCGGCGCGATCGAGGCCACTTGAATACGAAGGATAAACATCAAAGCCAAGGAAATTGCGTGAAACGCTGGTGAGTCAGGGACTAGACGGCTCCTCAGAGCTCTGAGCAACTGGGAAATTAGTTAGGCAGTTTCAAATCCGGTGCTGACATCGATCTGAATACATGGGCGGAGGGAGAGAATCACAAAATCACAAGAAGCGCAACCGACGATGCATATGGACGGGTCGTTGCGGTCAATGGTGCAGTGCGGACTCTTGGAGAGGTGCCACAAAAAATTAATGGCTTACTTTGCGCGAAGCCTGTGAAGGTCACTGGCCCCTTAAATCGGCTTGTATCTGAGAGCTTGTCCCCTGCATCATTAACTCCATTCGACTTCTACATGTGGATGTCTGTGCTGCACTGTGTGAACTGCATGGTTGTATGGACAAGTAGAAAACTCGAAAACAGGTACATCAGAACAAGTAGCGAAGGTAAAAGTTTATGTCTCGTCGGGTTTCTGGTCTTGATGAATACCTGCCCATTCAGCACTCGTCCTGTTATGTAGAGCGCAATCACGAGCAGCCACCATGTTTGATCAGCCCGTTTCGGCGATATTATGCCTTGCAACCGTTTTGATCAACTCCGCGCCTGCCTTACATGTAGCAAGTCTGAAAGTAGCGCTGAAACTATCCGTCCAGAATTGTACTTCGTAAAACATTTTGTTAATGCAAATAGATATCACCACACTGCAACAGTCTAGCCATCCCAGCGCACATGAGTCGATAGGAGTACGCCATAGTGGTACTGCCTTGGGGGGAGCTGGGTTCCTACAGGTATTCCGTAGTTTGTCTCACACGATCGGAAAACGGAGAGGGAATATGAAATCAAGTTAGCGTGCTGCGATGTCAGTTGTTGAGCACGGCATTTCTTATGGCAACGCCCGACCTTTGGTAGTCGGCCATCCGCCGTACTCGCTGCGCAGCTTGCCGAATGACAGGCAGGGGCGCTGCGGTATAACGGAGATATCCATCGGCCGACTGCGACAGCATATGGTCTGAGGACTGTCGGGCGCGTGCTGCGTGTTCTCACCACCACCCACTCTAATTTGTATTCCGTACAAGAGCTAACGGACGCCCACGGCGCATCGAGTATTCTGTTACCGTGCGTCGGTGGCGCCAAGTGACCGGGCAGATGTGGCCCTGTACACGTGTCGTCTCCCCTCGTCGTGGGGCCATTCATCATCAATTTGCAGTACAGTTCAGAAATCGAGTGCGCTGTATGTCAGTATCCTGCTTATCTACGTTTTCAGTTTGTGGATCGCCGGTGGTAGATAGTGGCGTGAGCGCTCAACTAATACGCATATCCACTGCGCCACGGTCCACTAATAAACTACTCCCCTGCGATGGATGCTTAGTTGTAGACGCTGGTAAGATGTTGCCCCTAGCGGGATCATATCCCCTCACTGCCCTTCGCGCGCATCCCTCGTCGAGGATCACATCCCCTGCTTACCCAGGTGAGTTGTATCGAAGATCGCAGTCGGTCCAGTTTGACGAGGTACACTGCTTGTTTGCTTCTCAATTGCACCTCCACCCAGCCGACGAAGTGGGTGGCGGTGTACTAGGTCGTTTCTGCATCAGTACAGACAAGCAGTCGACGCGAGATGGGTTTACACCCGTTAACTCGGCGAGTCTTCTACCTTTCTCGAACGGAGTACTGGTGATCTGGCCCCCTTGTTGCAGCCGCGGACGGGCCCGTGCCGCGGATTCTCCGCCCTTGGGAGATGGGACCACGACTGCAGACCAACAGTCCCCCTCGTTGTTGCAGCCGTTCGTACTGGACTTCCAACGATTTACAAGGGACTCCCAGAGAGCCCACGGTGTAAATGTCCATTGCGGGAGCAGCATTGGGAGCTTTCCGGAGCTTGCGTTGTACCTACATTCGTACGAGCACTCCCCAGTGCGATTCGTACACTCCGCACGAAACCCACCCCCTGTTGGGCCAGCGCCACGTGCTTCCGGGCGATTTTTCCCCACCCACGCCCATTTAAGCACGTCACCGAGTGTGACTAACATACAGAGAGTCTCTCCGAACGACAACTATTCCCATCTAGACCACGTCCGTTCTTTTGATTGTCACTTATCATATCGCCTCTGCCCCGCAGCACTTGCCGTATCACGGTTGACCTACCGAGCTGATTGTTTCTTACTTCGTTGTGGGCCTTTCCAGTGCGACGGTCTATACGGCTGCTTGTGTACCTCCGCTCATGACGGTAGGGGGAGTGGTCCTCATCAGTGGCATCTTGATTCTTCTCGAACGTGCATTATTAGCTGATGAAAATGTCCACCGAGAGTTTGAGAGCATTTACAGCCCAGGCAGGCCCGTGCTTTTTCGATCATTTTTACCGTCGTCTTGCTTGGACAGATTCATCTGCTCTGACCCCTACCCTGCATCGGTTGACACGGAAAAAGTGCTTCTCAAAAATGGCGCAAGGCTTTATGGTGCCGTCGAGACAGCTCGGAAGTGATTGCCAGCGGACTGCCTGGCAGGACTGCAAATAGCTGATAAAGGTTCCCACACCACGACGATCAATACTACATCTATCCTCATTGACATCATATGCGCTGACCGTGGTAGATGCTACTCGATCTTTGCTATTGTGAAAACCTCGGCTGGCGGGACCGCATACCGTGAGAAGTAGAGGTCCCATGGCTGAAATGCTGGCCTGGATACTACTAACGTAGCCATGCGAAGTATACTCGTTCATACTACGAAACATGCCCCCATGTTGATAAGCACGCTCGTTCTCATGACAATAACGTCTGATTGGAGAAGAACCTCGGCGTCACCGATTTGGCATGAATAGTCAACATCTCTTTTCGGGCCATCTTTCTTATTTACTAGTGAGAAGTGTATTTGAGATGATTGAAGAGAACAATACTGAATCTGAAGGGTTTGTATTGTTCGTTGGTAAATGCACCCATCGATCGTCGTGTGAACGGAGTATTACAGGCCTCTACGAGATCTGCAAGCCACATTTGACATTGGACTTTGACTGGCGGTTTCGGGTCCTCCTTACCCGCGTGAGTCGCATATGTCCATTTTCTGACGGGATACCCTCAAATATGACTTTCTATTATCAGTTTTCTTTCCGGAAGAACACAAAGGAATCGAACTTTATATGGTCACGATGTTTCTGAAATAGGCGTCGAGAGGTTTACGTCTGTGTTTCCGGAAAAGGATGCGGATGTCCACTAAGTGCAGTACGGGGTCTAGTAGTACTCGTGGTTTAGTACATATTTTGCAGTTCCGGGCCTAGTATTACTAGACCGGCACTTCCACCAGGTGGACGTCCGGGCCTAGTATTGATAGACTCAGACGTCAACCTGGCGGGCGCCTGGGTCCAGTAGTACTAGCAGATATACTACTGGCTGTAGGAGTCCAGGATGCAGTTATACTGCGCAGCGTACTGCGACGTCTGGAAGTTTATTCCTAGTTTTACTGCTCAACAACGGCAATTCTCGCCGTTCCGAGTGCAGTTCTGCTGAATTCAGAACTGTGTAAAGTGCATCTACGCAGCGCAATTATGAAAATTAGACCGAACGTTCACTGCGCGTGGTGAACGTCCCGTTTTATTCTACTACGTTTCCGTACTGCTACATGAATAGCCCTTCTAACGTATTTGGACGTATCTACGTTTTCACCATGATGCCCCAACATCACCCCTACTCTCTCGCCCTCTCCGCCTCCAACAACCTGTACTCCCCGCATCCTATCGTACACCAAGGGCGTCGTCATTCTTGTACGGCGCCTCCTATCGCGACCATAATCCCTTCCAGTTTGTATACCACACCCCCCCATCGCCTGCATACACTCATCCATTCCACCTCCCATAACTCGTCATCGCCGCATCGCATCGAACACCAAGCACCTCCCCACCCTTGAACGACGCCACCCGTCCCGCCCGCCTTCCCTTCCTGGTTGTAGACCACATCCCACCACCACCCGCAGGGCCTCGCTCTCTCCACCTCCAACAGCCGGCGCTCCCTGCATCGCATCGCCATAAATCTCCAACAGCCCGCACTTCCCGCATCGCGTCGCCCGCCATACGTCTCCCCGCTCTTCGTCGACACCACCCATCCCGGCCACCACCCCTTCCAGTTTGCACACCACACCACACCATCATCCGCACTACCTCACCCGCACTCCCTCACCCTCTCCACCTTCAACAGCACGCATTCCCTGCATCGCATCGCATACCACAAGTGTTGCCACTCTTCAACGACGCCGCCCCTTCCGCCCACCATCTCGTCCAGTATGTACACCACACCGCACCATGAACCGTACTCCCTCACCCTCTCCACCTCCAACAGCCCGCACTCCCCGCATCGCATCGCACATCGTAAGTCTCGCCACTATTCAACGACGCCTCCTATCCCGCTCAAACCCTTCGCGCCCGTGCGAATACCGTTTTGAATACGCACTGCTTAGCTGTCTACGCCGTCGCATCACAACGAAAAACAGTGGGTAAGTACATTCTGTTGGCGGCATGGTATCTTTGCAGATTTGCCGAGGTGGCATCCCGTATCGCTGCGGTTTAGTGATGGCCTGTGGCATGTTCTTGCGTTCCACGCTTTCGCTGCCGTGCCTCGGCAATACCCGAGAGGAAGTTACACTAGACCATACGAAATTTTGAAAATCTTTCAATTAGGGATATTATAGTATCACTGCTTTTCGTTTCGCACCTGTCGTTATAGTACCCGTCAGTGAATGTATGATGTTCTCTTGCCTACACAGCCAATAGCGTGTGTGTGTGTCGAATGGCAGAAGCCTCGTCTTCCATCTTGAGTACTTCCGCGTGCACGAGACCTGCACTAGGTTTAGTGAATGCGGGAGTGCTCGGGTCCTGAACTACCGTCTTGTAGTTACTGAAACCGAGAAGATAGGTCCACCCGTGGAGAACGCCCTACCTCACCGTTCTCCCACTCCCCCCGCCAGCCCTTCTCCTTTCAGCCATCCATGCCAGCCCTCAATATGCGCTGCAGATTTTCGCACTGCGTCTACTCATCTTCCACCGCGTACTCCCTTTCGAAACACAAGTAGCAGTGTCACTTCCGAACACACCAAACGGCCGAGCTCGTCCCTACTTCCCCGCAAAGCTCAACCAGCCCACAACCTTCTGTCCACTACGATGAAAACGTCCTTTCTGATGAGTCTCCGGCGCCTCTGCTTCCTTTGCTCCCATTTCTGTGTCACCCTGATGCAGAATCGACTACATGTAAGACCAAACTCCTCAGCCAATCTATCGTAGTTTCTCTTGCGGAAGTAGAGACGACTGCCGGCCCGCTCATGATTGATGAGATCATCTCTATCCTGATGTATCTCGACTTCTGTCACGTTCGCATTGGAGACCGCATTCGTTCCTGACAAGAAAGTCGTTCTCTCACACTTGCTGTTGCCGAGAAGGAGCTTCCTCATCATAGCTTCTCTGCAGCTCGTATGTTGGACCACAGCGGTACGTCCTATGGAACCATCTACTTCCGAGACTCTGTCGAGATTCTCCGAAAGCAAGTAGAGTAAGCTAACACAGAGTCTTCCTACTTCCGTCCTTGTGGTGACGCCACGCAGGGCGAAACATATCTCTTCGCACATCTTCTGCAGACCGACGTACACCAACCAGTTTGTCAAGGCCATTAGGAAGAAGCCATGGGTAGCGAGTTCGAGGGCGTCATCTGGGACACTGGGACCTCGGGGACCCACTCGTTTGTAGGTTACATACAGATCTTTACGGATAAATCTACCACTACGCTTAAGAACAGCGCCCTCGGCGCCTATCCTGTACATCTCACTCTCCTCAAATTCACTCCCGCATTCCGTCGACGCTGCAAACTGTCCCAGCATACCGACACCGGTTCTCTTCCTGTCGTGCCCTTCCCCACCGCGGACGACAGGGAATACGACGTCCTTCCACTTTCTTCGACTACTCGCGCACCAGACACGAAAACCTCAATACCACACTCCGCCCTGCACACTTTGCTATCGCCTCTGTACAAAAAAGCCCTCGGAGGCTTCACATCCTCAAATGCCTACCATCGTGTCTGGAAACGTCATCCAGTCCTTATCAGCAATTGTGGCGGCACAACCGATGCGAATGACATCGCTGGCACTCGATTAGACACAAAAAACAGCCAAACCTGCTACCTTTGCGAAGTACCTTCAAATCTCCTCACATCGTCCGCCTCATTCCCGCCACGCACGTCACAGTCCGCCATCCATTTTCGCAGGTAAGCGGTCGACCTTGAGGCCGACACCGCTGCTAATGCATTGTTTTGGGAGGCGGACTCAGGGACGTGCTGCCACCGCAAAGGCGCAACGCACCCTCGGCACCTCCTCCCTGCAGAGGTTGCCATCCTTCCTGGAACATGCCCCCTGCTTCCGTCGAATTCTCGTCTCGACATGTACTCTCTTTTTGGTTTCGATGCGCTGCACAACTTCTACCTCGGCATCTCCAAGCTAATCAAGACCTGCATATTTCTTAGGCTTGACTCCCCCGTCCTATTTCCTGAGCAAGCTTCCGCCGGCAACAGTCGGAAGCAGTTTAGAACCATCCGCACTGCTCTTCTTTGCGGAATCAACACAGTTCTGGATGCCATTCAGAGGGACTTTTACGTTCCCGGCCTACACGGCGACTTCTCTGCCTTCGAAAAGGGCAGTCGCCTGAATGGACTCTGTGCAAATGACGGTGTCCGCGGCATGCTGGAGGCCAAACAGTACAAGTCTGCTGACGTGGTCTTTCCACTTCTCGCAGGAATCATAGACCGTTGCTGTGATGAAGCTGAGTCTGCGCCCCTCGCATCTCTTTGCGCTTAGTACTCGGAAATTGTATTACTGAGCTCGAGATAGCGACTAAAGAAGAACTGGGGTTCCGCCGAATTTCACAAACTAGAGGACCGTGTCAGTAATTTTAACGCCTGCATGCTCCACGTCTTAGGGGACCACCACCCGGCCACGCTCAAGACTCTCAGGTTTCATCTCCTCGCCCACTTTGCAGATGCCATCCACAACGTTGGAGGCCTACAACATCTAGATGCCGGTGTTTATGAACACGCTTACACTGTATTGAAGCAAGACTACTGCCGCACCGCGAAGCGAAGGGCAATAGCCATGGACGAAATCGTCCGCAGAATCCAGCTCTGCGAAAAGCTTGCTGCCCTTAGAACTCAACTTGGCTCCGTCTCCCAATTGCGTCGCCTCACAGCCCCGAACGGAATCTAGACGACAAGCACGGGACGCGTCTTGTCAGGTAAGGCCTCAGAATATACCTCAGTGAGCTCGCTCACTTGAGGATTCTTGCCATGCCGCTTCTCGGAGACGGAGAAGGCCATCTCACTGCCGCAATGATCCAATCACTACGTGGAGAAGCTCCCAAAATATTCATCTATCTTCTTGTCCAGTTCGGTGACCACGCCACCAGTGTGCTACTGGCTGTTATTAGCGCCGAGCTTCTCCAGCAACATTTGGTCCACATATGTGACATTCTCCAAGTTACTATCGCCAAAAGCATGTACGATCTTGGCGGCCTCTCTTCTTCCCTCAACGACTATGATCCCGATCTGAATGTCGGTCGACTCGACCCAATACGGAAACATGTCATTCAGGGCATTTATGCAAATAGCAACTTCGGCCCTACGAAATGGCATCGATCCTGCTTCATGCTCCTGGCCGCTGACGAAGAAGAACACACAGACCATCTATCGGTGGTCCGGGTTCTGTCTCTCTTGCAAATGCACGACCGTGATTCAAGGCAACCAATCGAGTATGCCTTCGTTCGGTACATAGATTGTACCGCACCAATTGAAGCTGTCGATGACTCTCTGCAATGCGTTTGCTTGCGGCGGTCTACGAATGAGAATGTAAATCGTACCGGAAACTCGGTCCCGCTCCCAGAGATGCAGCGACGGTTGAGTCAAACTCCTGCTTCACCCTGCTTTGGCCTGTGCTCGTGCGCTGATATCATTGGGACAGCTCATGAGATGCGGTCAAATTTCCAGGTCCTCCGTTTCACTTCTCAGCTTCACTGGCTCTACCATTAATTCTGTGTTAACAGTTCTACAGAGACCCTGATGCACGGACGGTCCTACCTGAACCCTCCCCTCCCACGGACACGCCATTCTCTCTGCACAGAGATGAAATGCACAACAAAACTACAATCTGTTTAGTGAGCTACCTACATACAAGTACAGTTTCCTCCCTTCTCTGTCTTCTGTGCATCGGCAGTTACTAGTCGCCTGCTCCGACAACAGCGTGCGGGGAAGAATCCAGAGTTTTATCTGGATTTCGTGACAGGCCAGACGCCCCATGGCAAAGCTTGTACGGTCTCTCGCTTGAGTCTACATGTTCAACGTGGCAATCAAGAACACCACAAAGCATACTGACGATGTTGTCGGAAAACCACGTCTTTCGTACCGCCACATAGAATTCGTTCTCTGAACCCACCTTCACCACGTTTGTAGCTACTCCAGGGGCGCCTCCGAAGAAATCTTCGGCATCCTCTTTACCAGACCGTCCCATCTCCTCCTTCACCGACTCACACAACGTCCCCTTAACAGCGGAACCATACGGAAACATCTCTTGTGGTACAATGCTGCACAAAACGGCACAAACGCTGCATAGTATCTGCGCGGGTGCCAAGGGCAGGCGACTGGAAAACGTCAGGCTTTACATGCATTGCCGCTGGGCGCCATGGCCGTCAGCAAGGTGCAGGGAGGATACCACCGGTGCCATCAATGCGCCGAGGCGTGCGAGTTGCATGATAGACCCTTGGGCAGACGTCCCATCCTGGTCAGCATTGTACCCTCGGAACTCGTAAAGTACATATCTCCCCAACGAAGTTCCAAACAGTACGTCACCCTCCTCAGGGTCACACACCTCATTCGTTACAGAGTAGTCACTGTATGCTAGGCCCTCGATCTTGCTGAGTCGCCACCATGAGAAGTCTGGAGTCTCGTGCGTTCCTTCTGAATTCATCAGACTCAGCCGCGCTCGAAGTGCCTGAGATGAGCGCCCCGCTCGCTTGCTGTCCGATACAAAGGTGGTCTTCCGCGAAATCAACAAGAAATACCCAAGGCATTGGAACAGCTCATCCTTAGCGTTTCTCTTCCGCGCGCTTATCACGTCAGAGATTGTCGGCTTCCTCCTTGGACATAGAGCATGTTCTCTTAAAACCGCCTCCTCGCACTTGCGGCGGGACTAGGCGTCCGAAAACAAACATGAGTAGTTCGTGTTGCGAAGATCTGCACGTACGAATCCGACCAGAGCCGTCGCCTCATCGTAGTAGGAACGCGTACGAAACCCTTTTCGATTGGCGAGAACCATCGGTGGAATCAGCATGGCACCCTCCAGGCCGCCTGCGGAAAGCTCCCCCGCCATGCACGGCTCACTGCGACCCGCCCAGTTTCGGACTGGATCGGAACTTGTCGAGTCCAGCTCAACAGTCTCGCGGCGGCGCCAGCAGAGACTACTCCACGAAGCTCTTGGCACCACCAATGTACTTTGGCCCCATTTGTGTCATACGCTTCCGACACTGGCCACGTGCAGATCTGGCACGCAGCGTGGCATGCTGGGTGCCATCAGAAATCCTGCGAGGCACGCGTAGGCTCTCGTTTTCCTGCTCGGAATCTTTGAATTCGGCTTGCAGTCGCAGCAACTAGGGAAGTGTTGCCTTAGTCGTCACCCGCACCTGAAAAAGCTCTTCATCGGCCTGCCGTACCTTGTCCATGTAGTCGTTGTCCTTTCTCTCCCGACCAGCAATCTCCTGCTCCTGCGCCCTGACCTTGTTCCTCTGGTCAGCAAGCATCGTTTGTAGCACTTCCATCTGGTCACGCGAGATTGATTGTGAGCGAGCTACAGCGGAAGTCTCAACCCTTGTCCGGGACGGCATGGGCGGAGGTGGAGACTAAGAGAGTCTCACTCCAGGTGCGCGACGAGGATGTAGGGTCGGACGATGGGTTTGCCATGCTCTACGACGGATGTGCGACAGCACAGGGGCGGCAATGCCGGGCGTGTGGACGCGTGGAGCGGACGCAATGTCGGCCAGGACAGTGAAGATGGATGTGCTCGAGCTGCAGTCAGATTGAATAGACCCTCTACAAGGAGGCATTTGGTCGGTGGCACGCCCTCGTGTATGTGCGAGTGTTATAGTATCAACGTGAGTGTCGAGAACAGTGGCACCATCGGGTTGCTAACCTTCTGGACCAAACAGAGACGGCGCCTGCGTTGTCACGGGCTGAATAACCCCCGTTAACCTGCCTGCTGGATGCAGCTGAGTTTCATTAACCTAGCGGCTCGGTGCAGTGGCGGTGAGAGGCGTAGCCGGGGCATCACCCTCCCCCTCCCGCTGCTTGTGGGTGCGCTTGCGAGATCGCTCGATCGGAACAGCCCTTCTCATCCTTCTGTCCGGCGGAGCCATCGGTGGAGAGTTGTGCCACATGCAGGAGAGGACAGACGGAGGCTTCGTGAGAAGAACAAGTTCGAACTCTACGACGCAGTTGTTTTGAACGGATCAGTACAAGTCCCAGTTAGCAGCTACCACTGGTAGTGGGGCCCTTTTAAAGTCATGCACACGCGGAGAGTGCTTGCCGAGGTTTGAAGTATCATAAGCGTCAACGGCTGGACTGGAAGCAGGGGCTGACGGCCTGCAAATGGGCATTCGAGAAAGTAGCAAAACCTCAGACTCGGGTGGTGTCACTAATGACAGAGGTCGAGATCTGCGCATCTGAACATACATGGGTTGATTGATGATGTTTTGCTGATTAAATTTCCGACATCTGTCTGCACATATGTTTTCATATGTATAGATCTCCGTCCCTGTCACTAGTGACACCCCCCCGCACCCTAAATAATCTACTTGTTATTCCAAGTTTCGTGAAGGGCGCGCCACTGTCCGTAGCTGCTGTTACGGAACAGAAACGTAAGCGTGTGTGAGCCTGTCATGTTCCTCGCCGCTACCCTCCCTTCCCTCAATACTGATGGCACAAACCTGCTCCCACAGCACTACACGTCACATTCTCGTGATACCGATACATCGACGCGGTCTTTCTCGCTTTCCTTGCTTCATTCTTGTCTCTCCTCCCCGTACTTCGATCCTTGTGGTTTTCCTTGCTTCTCTTGCGACGCTCTGCTCCTCCCTCCTTTCATCCACATCATTCCTGGGCTTCTTTCCCTCTTTCATTCCTCACCTCGCTGTAGCCATGGCACGGACTGAACTCAGCCGGTCCGGGACGGCCGGCGCGTGCGTGCATACCTCCATCGGTATTCTCTTCTTATCCGATGTGAACGCGAAGTTTGACCTCATGAAGTTGCACATGTCGGCCTTCCTGAAATTTGTCCTCGCATCATACGACGAGGGCTCAGTGGCGATCAAGGAAATTGCCGCAGTGAAAAGCAGGCAGCGCAAGCCTGGTGGCGACTTCTGCACTTCTACCGACACCGACGACCTGGTCCCTCGTGAGCTGGGCAGCAAGCAGATGAAGCAGATATTGCGCGAAGCGCCGTGAATCATGTTGCTGACTCAAAAAGACAAGAGGATTAGGGAGATCGAGGATGCGGCCCTGAGACAGAAAAACTATGGGGCGTCCCGTACTATTGCCACCAAGTTTACTCCCTATAAGGTCAGAAAGGTTCGGGAAGTAGTTCTGCAAGGAACATTTTCCGTTCGCCGCCCCGGAACCTCCGAGGTTCTCATGTTCCTCCACGCGATGGGCGTACGCCGTTCGAGGTGCGGCCGCAGACATGTATTCGCTTGGAAGATAGATACATAAAACCGGAAATCGTCTCACGTTTTCTGTGCAACTGCTAACTCGGGCTTGGACGAAGCTGGAGAAGGCAGTGGGGGTTTTGGACTGCGAGGCGTTAGTCGCGCCTTACCTTCTGTTTCATTCGCGCGTTCTGCACTTTGTGGCTTTACAGTCACGCGCTCATGGCTTCGCAACCGTCGGGCAGGAGACCGTGCTGCAAGGGAATGGGGTAGAAGGTGTAGAGAGGAATATGAACAGTAGGGTAGCGTTGGTCTGGAGTCGGGAGAAGGATGCGGACATGCGGGCAATTACCAGCTTGTTCCTGTCCACCTTACAAGCCATTGTTATAGACAAATCTTTGTCCGATGTCAAGCACAGCAGCAAGTGGCCGTATCTGGACCTCTTTGAGTCGCGCGATGAACACCCACAAAGGGTCTTTGCCGACTTGAGCGGGCATAGCCGGCAGGCCTCGAGACTTCGGCGTGAAGCGCCCAAAGATGATCGTGCCTGTTCAGAGGTTATCGAGGTGGACTCGGAGCTGTCGGATACCAATTCGTAAGACGCAGTACCGCGTCGTCTACGGCGGGTAACACTGTCGAACACGACGACCACTGCGGGACTATCCGCGCAGCCTCCTCGTTCTTTGTCTTCCCGGCTGAAAGAAGAGATACAGCAGCACATGCAGGGTAGCGACAACGAAGTGGGGGATGTTGTGGCACACAGTCGTACGGGGCACGCTAGTGAGGCTATCCCGCCCACTCCGAACTCATTAGTACCGGAGCCGAAAAACCCCCTTCGTCAAGCCTCACAACCAGCCAACCGCATTAGACCGTCTCCATCGCCGGAGGAGGTGTTGGAAGAGTCGCTCCCTGAGGAGAATCCATCGACCGAACTGCTCGCGGAGTCGCTCGGCCTGATGAAATGGGGCTGCCGTCTCCACAGCTGCACTTCGTACGACCCGCTCAATCATCACTCTGACGACTCGGGTAAATTTCTGGAGGGTAAGGATCAGCTGCTGTTGACGAACCCTACAGTCGACACCAGAAGCGAGCGGGTTGCGGATACCTCTGTTCATGATGGCTTCACCCACAAGGACATGGCCGCCTCCGTCCCAATATTCGACACACAGCTTGCTAAAACCGGGGACGGAATCATATTCCGTAGTGGTCTACGATTGGGCATGTGCCTTTTGTGCCTCAAGCGTTACAGCCGAGAGGTGTACGACGAGGTGAGTGACGTGGCCAGTGCGTCGAGGGGGAGGCGGCAGAAGAACTTCAAGTTTAACATGGAAGACCAACCGATGGTCCACGTCCGAGCTCGAGGTCATTACTCGCAACACCCTGGGTATAAAAGGATGTGGCCACGATTCAGTCACGCAATGGGCTGTTCACTTCTGGCGGAGGAATGTGCCGCTTGAAGTGCAGCTTGCCTGGGTATGGCACCAAAGTAACGGGTATGTGCAGTCTTCGCACGCAGCCTGGACAAACTATATGGATTGGATCAAGCGGTTGTAGTCTGGAGAGGTGGTGAGAAGAGCTGAAGAAGGGAGTCGCATGAAGATTATTCGACCTGAGCAGAAGAGCATCAAGCATATGAGCGAGCTAGTATTGCAGTACTCGACGACGAGGGACCTTATGGGGGAGCTGTTCAATGGTACTTGCGCGACTGCGAAAGCAGGCCTAGGGCTTCCCGGAAAACGCCATCTCGTGCGGTGGGACAGAGATGACGTCTGCGTCAGTCAAGCTCTACCGATCTTGCATAAGGCATTTTGCGAACGCGTTGTGAACACCATTTCCAGCATCGGTGGCTCCCCGCGGGTTGTGGAGCTTGCCCCAAGATACTTGGCCGGCGTGAAACGGAATGTGTCTGCCAGGAGGGTGAGTGGCCCCGTGGATGCCCATGCTGGGTTTCCCGGGCATCAATTTCTACCGAACTAAATAGTCCGGTTCATTCCGAACTACGCCGAGGATTCTATGCTTTCCCTGCGCTATTGACGGGCGTGGGTGGACAACTGGCCGACGAAGTACCGTGGACTGCTGGACACTCAAGACCCGCTAACAGTATGGGCGGTGGAAGCGATGGCGAAGTGTGTGGCGGTTCAATCATCAACAGTGATGTACGCAATTGTGGGACTCGGGGTGTTTGCGGACCACGTCTTCGCGGAAGGAAAGACGACGCCCCCTTCCTATGGGATGCTCCTGTAAGCAGACTTCCGTGAGCGCACGCAAGAGAAATTGAAGACGCAGGGAGGTAGAGGTTTGGGGGTAGGTAAAGAACGTGTCAACCGGGTAGCTCCTCTCGTGAGACGGCGGGCGGAGTCGCCTGAAGGTCCGAGGCATAAGGTATACATCGTACCGGCACCATTTAGTGTGGCCGGGTTTGTGAATGACGCTTGGTACTTGGGTGGGGAGGAGGAGGGGCGAAATAGAGGTATTTCTAGAGCGCGAGACACAAACGTGGAGGCTCACGACGATCGAGGGGAACTATCACGAAGAGCTCGACGTTCCCTTAACACTGTTACAATCCGTGCGGCGCGTGAGATTCTGACGAGGGAGGAGCTGTTCACAAATTGCAGGGACAAGGTTAGCTTCGAAGTACGCGGTAGGATCTTCCAAAATACCATGCAGATAAACAAACTTAAACACTGCATGCCAGTTTGAGAGCCAGTTCCGGGAGAGTAGGCCACACTATAGCAGCTGAGAACAACCTGAGCTCAGCCGCAAGAAATATCGGCCAGACAAGTTGGCACTTTCCTAGTGAAACATCCAGATCGTACTGCGAAATGTGCAGTACACTGGAGTTCCGCATCTCGCCTTACGTACCGCAATGTGATAAGACAACTTGTACCCTGCCTTACATGGACAAGCTTTCCTTGCACCCTTCATACTCTTAATGGCTTTCCAACCGATCTGGCGCCACTGCACTGAAGACAGCTACGCGCAATATGCGCTATCCGCGGCGCTAGGAAACTGAGCAATATGCTCGGTAATGTTCGGCGGCACTGGCTCGCCTAGAATCTTGCCGACGTTATATGGCAGGAAATCATTCGTAAAACTCTGTGCTGATTTCTTGGATAGAATTTTAAACATAGTGGAACGCAAACAAGGACTGGCGCGTAATCTGCGCAAGAAGTTGCGGATTTCACGAGTACTGCTGGACGGCAAAAGTTTAGTGCGTGACGAACGTAAGACATTTGTATGTATAGAGGGGCTCAGACATAGTGGTCCTGTTTTTCGCATTACGTTCGTGTAGTAGAGCCTGCTTTGTGCCTCGAACCGTCATTCCTTAAAAATGCGCGCACGAAGTCATCCATCTGGCACCCCGTGGCTCGCGCCGAAGCGTTGCCTATTGCAGCGCAAGGCTGAGGACTACAGTCGAGTCTGCATCCTTTCATACGGAACAAATTTCTTCCTACGCTGTACGGCCATTTCTCCTTAGAACCAAGTGGGTAGTACAGACGCCACCACTTCACTGCACCCTTGCTGCAGACGTGCTACAGTTGACCCGTGCAGAACGGCAAGCACACACTTCTTATGCTGAATAATTCTTCTCCGTATTATATGAAGCGTAGAAAGAACCTGAAACTCGATTCGACGTCAGAGAGAGGTTGCGAACGTGTCTTTTGTGGCGTTGAAAAATAAGCAATCTATAAGACCGTTGGGGTGTCACTCAGGGAAACAGTTTCGACGTGCACATGTGAAAGTACAGGGGCAGGTGGATGTTGTACTTCAGATGACATTTCGCACATCCATTTGCTCGTGTGTTTTCACATGAGTAGATTTCAGCTCCCATCACCAGTGAGACCGGCCTAGTCTAATTTTTCATTACGCCTCATATCTTGTGGTTCTGCTACAGCGGCCTCAAAAGCCCCTATTTTTCTGGGCGATCTTTCTCGCGGCTGAGCTCGAGTCGTTCTGAGCGGCTATAGTCTTGCCTGCTCGCTCGGAACTGGCTCTCAAACTGGCATGCAGTGCTTAAATTAGTTTATCTAGACCGTATTTTGGAAGATCCCACCACGTACTTAGAAGCTAACCTTGTCCCTGCATTTTGTGAACAGCTCCTCACCCTTCAGAATCTCACGCGCCGCACGGACCGTATCGGTGTTGAGTCAACGTATAGCTCTTCGCAAAAATTCCCCTCGATCGTCGTCGACCTCCACATTTGTGTCTCGCGCTCTAGAAGTACCTCTGTTTCGCTCCTCCTCCTCCGTACCCAAGTACCAGGCGTCATTCACAAACCTGGCCACACAAAATGGTGCCGGTACGATGTATACCTTATGCCTCGGACCTTCACGCGACTCCGCCCGCCTTTTCACGAGAAGGACTACCCGCTTGATACGTTCATTATCTACCCCCAAACCTCTACCTCCGTGGATCTTCATTTTCTCTTGCGTGCGCTCACACAAGTCTGCGAACAGGAGCGTCCCGTATAGAGAGAGGGTAGTCTCCCCTCTCCTGAAGACGCGGTCCATAGATACCCCCAGTCACACGATTTTGCACTTTACCGCCATCGGCCGACCACTACACATTTCGCCATCACTACCACCGCCAATAATGTTACCGAGTCTTGAATGTCCAGCGGACTATGGTACTTCGCCGACCAGTTGTCCACCGGCGCCCGTGAATAGCGCGGTGAAAGCGTGCGATCCGTGGCGTAGTTCGCAATGAACCGGACTATGTATTCCCGTAGATATTCATACCGTTGACACCTAGTAGGAGTATCCGCAGGGCCGCTCCCACTCCTTGCGGACACAATCCTTTTCACGCCGGCCATGTATCTTGTGGTAAGCTCCACACTCCACGGAAAGCCACCAATGTCGCACGCGGTGCTCATAACGTTTTCGCAAAACGCCTTAACCACGCTAGGTAGAGCCTTACTGTCGCAGGCGCCATCCCTGTCATACCCCACGGGGCGAGGGCGTCCGGGAAGCCCTACGCATGCTTTCGCAGCGGCGCGAATACCACTGAACGTGTCCACCAGAAGGTCTTCCGGTGTCGAATACTGCAGCACCAGCTTGCGCACATGCTTGATGCTCTTCGGCTCATGTTGGAGCATCTTCATGTAACTCCCCTCGTCAGCTCTTCTCATCTCCTCTCCGGGCCCGAACCGCTAGATTCCATCCGTAGAGATTATCTGAGCGACGAAACGATGCTTGCAGAGCAGACGAACAAGGCCAGGGCGCAGGAGCAAACAATTGCTGGTCTGAAGAAAAGGGTCAACGACTAAAAGGAGATGGTACGTCAGGCCGATCAAGAGCTTGGTGAGGTGCGGGTGACTACTAAGGCAATGCTTTCCGAGTTCCTGCGATTACAAGCCGAATTGAAGGATATCAAGCAGGGGAACGAGAGGCTACGCGTGGCTCGCGGGATTTTTGGTGCCAACCAGCAGGCGACACAGCGTCCCGGAACTGGAGTTGGTCAGAGTCGAAAGTATATGACACAAGCGGGGGCAAAGTACATTGGTGTTGCCGGGAACATCGAGAAACAGACTCTGCAATGCTACCGCCGCCAAACTGCTGAGCTGGACCCAGCGTGCTCTGTTCCAGTCTAGGACCGGGTGGGTCACAGTGACCCGGGCGTGGCGGGGGAGCTTTCCGCAGACGGCTTAGAGGGTGTCGTGCTGATTCCACCGATGGCTTGTGCCAATCGTAAGGAACACTATACGCATTCCTATTACCATGAGGCGACGACTCTGGTTGAAATGGTGCAGGCAGGGCTTGGCAAAGCGGACAATTCATCGTTCGTTTTGGACGCCGAGTCCCGCCAGAAGTGCGAGGATGCTGTTTCAAAAGGTTATGCTCTATGTGCAAGGATGTGGCAGACAATCTCTAACGGGATGAGCGCGTGGAAGAGAAGCGCTAGGTACAAGCTGTTCCAATGCCTTTCGCATTTCTTCTTGATGTCGCGGAAGACCGCGCTTGTACCGGACAGCGAGCGGGCGGAGCGCCCATCTCAGGCATTTCAAGCGCGGGTTAACCTGATGGGTTCAAAACGGAAGCAAGGGAGTCCAGACTTCTCATGGAGGCGACTCAGCAAGGTCGAGGATCTAGCATACGGCGATTACTCTGTACCAAGGGAGGTGCGTGACCCTGAGGAGGGTGATGTACCGTTTGGAAACTCTATGGGGAGACATATCCTTTACGAGTTCCGAGAGTACCGTGTTCAATACGATGGGACGTCCGCGTACGGGTCCATGATGCAACGCGCACACCTCGACGCGCGGCTTGTAACGGTGGTAGTCCAGCTGCAGCATGCTCAGGAGCGTGGCATCCAGTGCCAATGCACGTACCGCCTGAGGTCTTCCAAGTACCTGCCCTTGGAAACCACGACGATGCTATGCCTCGTTTGCAGCATTTCATGCCGCATTGATCCCTTAAAGATGTTTCGCTATGGTTCTACGGTTGAGGGGGCGTGAGTGAGTTGTTGAATGACGGGATGGAACCGTCTGGTTCAGAGAATAGCGAGGATTTGTTAGCGAGCGACCCTGGAGCGGCCAAAAACGTGGTGAAGGTGGGTTCAGAGGACGAATTCTTTGTGGTGTCACGAAAGACGTGGTTTTCTGACAACATCTTCATCATGCTCGGCCATGTCGTCGATTGCTACGTGGCACGTGCGGACCCGAAGGGGGGACCGTACGAATTTTGCAGTGGCGCGTCTGGCCTGTCCCGAAGTCCGGCTACAACTCTGGATTCTTCCCCGCGCGCTTTTGTCGGAGCAGAGGACTAGTTACTACGGACGGACAGACGAATGAGAACGATCGAAACCATACATGTATGAGGGTAGCTCACCAAACGGATTGTAGTTTTGTTCTGCGTTTAATTCTAGTGCAGAGAGAATGGCGTGTTCGTTGGAGGGGAGGATTCATGTAGGACTAGCCGTGCATCAGGGTGTTTGTAGAACCTGTTTATATAGAAGCGATGGTAGAGGCGGTGGAGCTGAGAAGTGAAATGGGGGATGTGGAAATTTGACCGTACTACTTGAGCTGACGCAATGATAACAGAGGCCTTGCACAGGCCAAGCGAGGGAGAAGAGCGAGTTTGACGCCCTCGTCGCTGCATCTCTGGGAGGGAAAGGGATTCCCCGTGCGATTTACGTTCTCTTCTGTAGACCTTCGCAAGCAAAGGCATGGCAGAGTGCCAATAACAGCATCGATTGCTGCAATACAATCCATGTACCGAACAAAGGCATACTCGGTTGGTCGCAATGATTCTTGGTGATGTATACGGAAGAGAACTAGATCTAGGGCCATCCATACAGTGTCTGTGAGTTCTTCGTCGTCAGCGGCCAGGAGCACGAAGCTGAATCGCTGCCGTTTCGACGAGCCGAAGCTGCTATTTGTATAAACGCGCTAAATGACATGTTTCCGCATTGGGCCGAGTCGAATGCCATTCTAGTCGGGATCATAGTCGTTGACGGAAGGACGGAAGCCGCCGAGAACGTAACAACTTTTGACAATAGTAATCTGGAGAGTTTTACATGTGTGGACCGAACGTTGCTTGAGAAGCTCGACGCGGACAAGATGCAGCAACAAAGGGCTGCCGTGGTCACCGAGTTGGACATGAAGATCGATGCAGATGTCGGAAGCTTCTCCACGTAGTGATTTGAGCATCGAGGCGGTGAGGCGGCCTTCTTTGTTTCCAAGAAGCGGCGTGGCGAAGGTTCCCATGTGAGCGAGTTTACGGAGGTACACGCTGAAGCCTTCCGTGACAAGCCGCGCCTCGTGCCTGTCGTCTAGATCCCTGTGTCGATCTGTGAGACGACGCGATTGGGAGAGGGAGTGGACTTGAGTTCGGACGGCAGCAAGGTTTTGGGAGTGCTGGATTCGGCGGACGGTTTCGTCCATGGCTATTGCCCTCCGCTTGGAGGTCCGGCAGTAGTCTTGCTTGAATGCAGTGAGAATGTGTCCATCAAAACACCGGCATATAGATGTTGTAGGCCTCCAAAGTTGCGGATGTCATCTGCAAGGCGGGTGAGGGGATGACACTTGAGGGTCTTGAGCCTGGTGGGGTGGTGGTCCGCAAAGATGTGGAGAATGGAGGCTTTAAACTTATTGACACGGTCCTCTAGGTTGGGAGCCTCGGCGAAGCTCCTATGCTGCTCTACTCCCTCTCTCGAGCTGAGCATTACGGTGTTGGATTACTGAGCGCAAAAAGATGCGAGGGGCGTAGACTCAGCTTCAGCGCAGCCAAGGTCTATGATTCCTGCGATAATTAGAAATTCTATGTCAACGGACTCGTAGTATTTGACCTCCAGCATGCCCGGGCCTCCTCCAGTTGTGTAGAGCCTGTTCCGGCGACTGCCCGTTCGGGAGGCAGAGAAGTGGAGGTATAGGCCAGGAACGTAGAAGTCCCTCTGAATGGCAGGCAGGACTGTGCTGATTCCGCGAGGGAGAGCAGTGCGGATGATACTGAAATGCTTTCGATTAGTGCCGGCCGGAGCCTGCCCTGTGAATAGGACGGAGGAGTCGAGCGTAACAAATATGCGGGTCTTGATTAACTTGCAGATGCCAAGATGGAAGTTGAGCAGCTGTTCAGGAGCCGAAAACGAAGTGCACGTCGACACGAGAATAGGATGAAGGCAGGGGGCATGTTTCTAGAAAGGATGAGAACCTCCGCCGGGAGGAGGTGGCGAGGGTTTGTTGCGCATGTGCGGTGGCAGCTCGTGTCCGAGCCGCCTTGCACAGTAATGCATGAGCAGCGGCGTCCGCCTCGAAGTCGGCCACTTTTCTGCAAAGATGGATGGTGCACTACATGGTGCGCGGCGGGAATAAGGCGGACGGAGTGAGTGGATTCGAGGATGCTGTGCAACGATGGCAGGGCGGGCTTGTTTTCGTGCCCAATCGAGTGCCGACGATGTCCTTCGGCTTGGGAACGTCGCAACAGTAGCTGGTGAGGACTGGTTCACATTTCCAGAGACGATGGTAGGCATCCGATCATTTCAAAACGACGACGGCTTTTTCATACAGAGTCGATATCAGAGAGTGCAGGGCCGAATGTAGTATAGAGGTTTTGATGTCTAGTGCGCAGGTAGTCGAAGAAGACAGAAGTACGTGAAAGTCTCTGTCGTCTGCCGTGAAGAAGAGCTGGACACGAAGATGGCCAGCGACGGAGAGCCGGGACATTATGCGGCGTCGGCAGAAAGCGGCATTGAAGTTGAGGATAGTGAGATGGAGTGCATGGGCACCGAGGGCGCTATTCGTAAGAGTAGTGGCGGATTTGTCCGTATAGACATGTACGCAACCAACAGACGAGTGGTTCGCCGATGTCCCGGTGTCCCAGATGACACCCTTCGAGCTTGCTACCCATGCATGCTTCCTTGAGGTCTTAAAAAAATCGTCGTTGCACGTCAATCTGCAGAGGATAGGCAAAGGGATGCTTGTCGCTCTGCGAGGAGTCAACACAAGGGCGGAAGTAGCAAGACTCTGTGTTAGCTTGCGCTACTACCTTTAATAGGATACGGGCAAGGTCCCGGAAGCAGACGGTTCCGAAGGACATACTGCTGTGGCCCGAGACACGAATTGCGGAGAAGCTCTGATGGTGAAGCTCCTTCTTGACAACAGCGAGTGTGAGGGAGAGACATTATTATGAGAAGCGAATGTGGTCTCCAAAGCGCGCAAGAGAGAAGTCGGGATTCCTCTGGATAGAGATGATCTCGTCAACCGTGTGCTGGCCGGTAGTCCGCCTTGCCTCCGGAAGAGAAATGCGATAGACTGTATGATGAGGTCGATATCACTTGTGGTCGGTTCTGCATCAGGTTGACACAGGAGTGGGAGCAAGGGAAGCAAAGGCGCCAAAGCCTCATCGGAAAGAACATTGTCATCGTAGTGTACACGGGGTTCTGGGTCGGGTAAACCATGCGGAGAAGTAGGGCCGAGCTAGCCCGGTCGGTGTGTCCGGAAGTGACAGTTTTGCTCGTGTTGGGAAATGGAGTACGCGTCTGAAGACGAGTAGACGCGATGCCGAAATTTGTGGCGCCTATTGAGGACTGGCAAAGATGGCTACAAGGAGAACGGCTTGTGGGAGGAGTGGGAGAATGGAGAGGTAGGATGTTTTCCATGGCTGAAGCTATCTTCTTACTTTCACTAACTACAAGACCGCAGATTCGCTCGCCAGCACTGTCTCGTTCACGGAACTTAGTACAGGTCTCGTGCATGCGGGAATGGTCGAGGTGGAAGACAGGGCTTGCCATCCGACACACACGCACATTATTGGCTGTGTCGATCAGACAACATCGTGCATTCGCTGACAGCTACTACAACGAGAGGTGGGAATCAAAAAGCAGTGCAACCACAATATATGAAATTGAAAGATTTTCACAATTTCGTACGGTCTAGGATAGTTTCAAAACACGGCGGCGAAACTGGGGTGCGCAAGAACCTCCCTCAGCCCCTATCCAAACCGCTGCGACGCGGGACACCACCTCGTCACAACTTCGAGGTACCCTGCTGTCAACAGAGACTACTGAGCGACTGTTTTCCCTTGTGATGCGACGGCATGCACAGGTAAGCAGCGTGTATTCGAAACGGTATTCGCACGGATGGAAATGCTTTGGGCGGGATACATGGTGTGGGTGGAGGCTAACAGGACTTGTGGCGTGCGACGCGATGCGTGAAGGGCAGGCTGTTGAAGGTGGAATGTGATGCGATGCAGGGAGTGCACCTGTTGGAGGTGGAGCGAGTGAGGCAATGTACGTGATGGTGGAGTGGGGTATGCGAACTGGAAGGGAAGGTGGGCAAGAGGGGTGGCGTCTTGGAAGGGTGGCGCGACGTGTGGTGTGCCATGCGATGCGGAAAGTGCTGGCTGTTGGAGATGGAGTGGGATGCGATGCAGGGAGTGCGGGCTGTTGGAGGTGGAGAGGGTAAGGGTGTGTGCGTGGTGGCGGAGTGTGGTGTACAAACTGGAAGGGAAGCTGTGCGGGATGGGTGGCGCCGTTGAAAAGGCACGGGATGTGCGGTATGGGATGCAATGCAGAGAATGTGGGTCATCGGAGGTGGAGAGGGCGAGGGAGTAGGCGTGATGGTGGGGCATGATGGTGAAAATATAAGTCCCTGCGAATACTCCAGAAAGGCTATGCTCGTAGCAGTACGGAAATGTAGTAGTACTAGATCAAGCGTTCACAACGCCCAGTGCCCGTTCGGTTTGGTTTCATGAAGTGCTATGCACAGCAATACTGCATTCGGAACTGCAAAAAGTGCAGTTGTAGTGTACTATGACTACGGAGGGACTTTCAAACGTCGCACTACGCTGCGCAGTATAACTGCACCCCGGACTTCGGCAGACCGCAGTATGTCAGCTAGTATTACTAGACCAGGAGTTTCGAACAGTGCAGTTCGAAGTCAACTGTTACTACAACTGCACGTCCACTTGGTGGAAGTTCGAGTCTATTCATACTAGAACGCGACATCCACCAGGTGGAAGTCCGGGAGTGGTAATACTCGGCCTGGAACTGCAAAACGTGTAGTAACCTACGGGTATTATTAGACCCCGTACTGCATGCAGTGGACATATGCATCAATTTCTGGAAACATAGACGTATCATTTCCTGTTTGACTGGTCTCGCTGACCGAGTTCCGAGACACAAATACTTTGGAATCAGTCCAATCTTCAGAAGATCTGTTTGGAGCTCAAAGGCAATCAGCGAGGAACAATACCACGTACAAAAGCTCTTCCAGCACACGAGGACCACTCAAGTAGCTCTTCGCAGTTGGATATTATTGTAGAAGTTTATCTCCTGGAATGTGAGAACGGTGCACGGTGCACGGCAGAGGTATTACAGCTCTAAAATCTGAGAAAAGCAGTCGACGTTCTAATGCGTGCAGTGCAGTCATGATATTGCCTTCACATGACATCACAAGTAGGCGACTATTAAGCAAAATTTGCTGCGCTATAGACAATGGTATCTCTTGGGAATTCAGTGTTACTTCACGCGGTATCAACGCTGCCTGAGAGTAAGATGAAAGTCACGCTTGCATTGGGTGTATTGAGCGTACTAGTTTGCATTAGTTTGTAGAGATCTAGTAATTTTGGAATCCTTCATGTGCTTCTCTGCAGTTGAAGAGGAGAATTTTCTTCATCCATTCATGATTGCGACAATTTAGTCCAGTGGGCTCGAACCTACCGCGAGAAGTACAGTTCGCGAGGATGATTCGTACTGAGTGTTTTATGCTTCAGAGTTCTCTCTTATGAACCCGACTAGTTTCGAAGTAGTGATAGCTTCGGGTTATCGTAGAGAAGACACTCTCACTTAGTAAATAATACTGTGAAGTCTCATAACGACATATTCCGTACGTATATAACGAGATCTCCCAGACCACGCGGGCTAATTAGAGCTAGGCGTAATTAGCGATAGTACAGTTTCAATTTCGCACGAGATGTGTATGCGACAACTAGCGTGTGCACGGGGACAGCTCACCAACAGCAAGTTCAGGCTGTACTGTTCATACTGCCATATCGTTTTTGAACGTCAATCTGTGATTCCTTCGTTTTCGAAACCATGCACAACTGCAACATACTTCTAAATCCGATCCCTACTAGTATTGGAAATTCAGACCTAAATGTCTCTGCTCTTATTTCCAGACTATCCGGACATAAAAGCTTCGATTTCGTCATTTCGGTACACGACAACGGGCGAGACTACTGAGGACACTTGCTGTCGTGCCTTTAGACGACAAAAACTTCCGGTCAGTGATGTGGGGTGTACTTAAAAATTAGAGCCAAGGTAGGGATTACATGTTGTTATTACACAGGCGGGCCTGTGGAGAACATGTCAAGCTCTGTAACTACCAGCATCAATCGGCACCTTCGTGAGGTGACAGTGAAGATCATTTCAGGTCGATACAATGCCGTCTCGGCATGCTAGGTACAGCTTTGAGGAGTTGAAGACATAGATAGACAGAAGAGCGGTATTTACTGCTTTCACCAAATCCTTAACCTTGCACTAGCTAACCAACTCACTGTTACCTTGACGACGACAGTTATTTCTATTAATCTGGAAGAACATTTCTAAGTCGTCGTAATATAATTTTATGATGGCTTTATTGAAACTCTCAGGATGAGGGTTGTGGATATTGTATCTGAACCACTCATTGTACGTGTTTCTTCCACCAAAGGTTGTCACATTACATTTCAGAACGTAGTGATTGTTTTGGGCGACCCACGCGATGGCCTAAACGTAGAACTTAGGAGACAGCATTGTAATGTTAGAGGCCTTGTCAGCCGTTTGGATTCCTACAAGGTGGTCGCCATTAATAATTCCTTTTCGCTCTTAAGAGAACAACAATGGTTTTGGGGCTCCTCCAGAGAACCAATCCTGCAGTATGTACTGTTCCGAAGCATGAGGCGGCGTAGATTCGTCCGTAAATGTAAAGCTACGCTCCGAGCGTTCGCAGCAGCTACCACCGAACACCACTTTAGCTGCTCTAGAACCGACAGTGGATTTTATCGGTAGTTGTTCACGTCACCTCAACATATCTCATGAGACCATCGGTACTACAACGACGCGACAGGGTTTCACATATATTTTTGGGCTTCCTCTCAAATGCAGTCTAATGCGGGATACCTATATTCATCCGACTCCCTCATGTTATAGCATCTTTGAGTACCTTTTTGCCGCATATCTGCTGAGAGAGGTCGAGTGTTGTGGCCCGTTGATCATCAACTGTACCAACATAATTGTTTACCAGCTGCTATCTGGAACTGATATTTCCTGTGCTGATTTCAGCGCTATTAAGTGATTTGCGGGCGCGGAACTGCGTGAGGCCGTCGTTAAACAATACGTGACCGAGATGAGTAGATATAAAATGATCGCCGCACGCGGGGCTCCTCCTCACTGTGTGAGTAATTCTGATCTAACTCGTGTCAGCAGAGCCCGATCCCCGAAGAGCTGCGAGAAACCAGTGACGTCGTCCGTGTTGGGTGGATGTCGTCGCTTTTGTATATATAGTCGTCTGTATAGCACCAGGAGCAGCGCGCCCGTCGTACTCAGTCTCTGCTACTGCTTTACGACGACGTAAAGAGGTCCGTTGTTTTTCGGAACCTGGCATTCCCTCAGTATCCACAGACATCCGGCAATTGCTTAAGTGACTTGTACCACTTGGAAGGAGCGCGCTTCCAGTTTCCGTCCGCAGCTTGGGGCTAACTACTCCACTGTGCCAAGAGGTCGAAAAGGCTATGTTGGGTGCGACTTCGATACTTAGGTTGCGAATTCTACAGGTCAGAGAGGTACGTCACGACTGACTGATGGCGGAACGCAATGCTAGTGCAGGGGCAGTATATCCCCAAGCTGAGCGAGGGAGGTCATCTACGCCGCAAAGCGATATTACTTATGATCAGCATGTCGGAGGACTTTGTGTACCTGACAGAACATCGCCGGTAGGTACCGAGGCGTGCGTTGAAGGCCTGACATTGACATCGTAGGCCAGCGGGACGCGCAATGCCGCCGAGCGGACGGAGAAGTTTGGTCAAAGCCAAAAGTAGATTCGGAGTACCCATACGTAGGTACGAACACTAGAATGATGGGCACAGAAGCATAAGTAGTGGAAGATAGTTAGTGGCCATCGAGGGAGACCATCATAGAGCAGAATATGCCGCATTGTACGGTCGGAATCGTGGTGTAAATGAAAGAAGGCGCTTTATGAACTGACATAGTTTAGAGTAGTTGGTACGGTCGTTTCATGCATGAAACCTATCAATTGGGCTACTCATGCCCAACGGATGACGGAAATCCGTTTTGTCACCAGAACTTTACTTCGAGAAAACAGAACAGACCCAGATTTCGGTTAGCCCACGAGATTGCGTAATGGTACCGAACTGCCAGATAAGGCTACCATTTACAACTTGTCCTGCCGAACAAAATTCCAGGCGAGACTAGTCGCAATCGTTGTTATTACGAAAAAAAGCAGGTACTCGCAATATTACAGTTTACTTCCACCTCCTTATTCGTTTTGGTCGAATGTCGCATGAATCTATCGATGGGACAATCCGTCACAGTCTACATAGCATAGTTACACGTGATTAGTGAGGCCAGAAGTAGTGTGACGCAGTCGCCGATGCTCGATGTCACACTGCGTGTCGCCAAGCCTCGAGGTGTGGGACGGTAGGTCTCGTCAAGAGCGGCGGTAGCTCGCCGCACACACCGTGGGACCAGTTGGATAAGTACAGTCGGCGGTCAAACAATACGTGAACAAATTTCAGCCGCTTTCCAGGCAACCACGCCTTCTCCATTTTCGCAAGTCGCTTTATAGCTATACGCGATATTGACCTCCAGGTGAGATCTAGCGTTTTCCTGGCACTACGGGTCCCCTTCAAAACTAACAAAGGATATAGTTCGTCCAGATTGATGTGGCTAGCGACCAGTAGGAAGTATACATCTACAAGAACATTTCATAGCTGGTCAAAATAGCCTCATGTTGGCGTTTTCCACATTTAATATTTCTAATATGTCGGACAGCACTTTTCGGCTACTAGCCGAGATCTAATTTTTCACTCATCCGCTACGATGCGGCTTTGCCATCGGAGTTCGTACGTGGGTGCTCACCAGTGTTCCATATCATGAAACCAAATAAACTATACCTCGATGGTATTGTTTCACCGGCGTTGCCCCCGTCGGGGTAATCTATCTGAATGCTACACGCAGTGAAGCCAATGCAGCTGTCTGGACGGCAACAGCGGGTGGAACTTTGCACCCTAAGAGCTGGACAAGTGCGACTAAAATAACAACTAAGAAGTAGTGGTTTATTGCAGCAAGTCATGTTTCTTCGACGAGGCAGTCCAATTACTAAAATACCCTCTTTGTTTAGATATTCAAGCTCTTCTCTGTCTGTACAGTAGTACGCGTGTTTAGAAAGTTTACGATCGTCGTTACCGGTGGCACCAGACAACAACAATCACAATTTTCATGGCAAAGACTCGAAAATCTTCACGGACATCATCGCGTGTGCGAAGTATTGGGTTCTCAGACGTTACTACCATCCTGGAAGGTATTGCGTTCGTGGAAGAAACTGGACTCGCAGAATTCACAACAATCGTGGACGTCATTGGCAACAACTGTTGCGAAAGCTACATCACCCACAGTAAGACTATGTAGTTGCGGAGTACCCGAAAGCTTGCAGCCTCTAATGAGAATACATCTTCATCCACATGAATGGCAATGTGGGTACCAGCATGGATGTCTTCTTGTACTCTGCCGCCCTTGAACACGTGTCGGCCTCGTTGGAAATGCAGTGACTCCGCAGACTACGTGTATCAACAAGTGTTTTACAGATATAGGTCGAAGACGAAAGGTCTTCGAATGAATAGACCGTAGATACCTCTACCGTTCAGAAACTCGTCAGAACGGTGCTGCTCCGACGTGTTCCATAGGCCCTCAGCCAAACAGCGTATGAGATTACCTCTTCCATGCATTAATGGTTTTCAGAAGGTCTGAAATAGTGATATATAACTTCGCAGTGCTTTGTCCAGTCAGGTTCTGTACGGGTCGGGGCGATGATGGATGCAGAGAACCTGAACCAGTCAAACTGAATCCCGAAGGGCCTCAACCTGGTGCTAAAGCAGGGAATATCAATCAGTACGACTACCCCGAGAACTGTATACACTGCTATCATCTACTCTTTACCACTAAGTACATGAGTTGAACACAGGCGACCAGACAGCTAGAGGCTTTAGTACACACTCACATCAACCCCAACTGACGATACCGATGTGGCTACTCTCATTTTGGGATGTAACAGTAATGTTCTAAATGCTGCACAAACGACATTCTGCTTGAATTGCGAGTATTCAGTCTACAGCGTCACGCTGTTAGCTGTACTATGCCTCGCCACTCTCCTCGCAATACTAGCGTGTACCATTACAGTATAGCGACAGCAAGTGCGGAGGAGGCAAGAAATAAGGGGCGACAAAGACGACCGGGGTGCTTTATGTAGGTAACCACACTACATTACAGGGAGTGCTTCCGCAGCTGAAAGTGGGTACCTGCATGCCGTCGTGAGAGTGGAGACAATCCCTTTTGATGCCAATTAAACTCAAGTGAGAAATTCTAACTGTGTCCACAGCCAATACCGTCACGTCTTCAGGTCGTTCGGCCTGAGCCTAAACGTCCGGGGACTCCATAGAATCGCGCGTGAGTTCACTAATGATGTCGTGGAAGTTTTAGCTGTTCATAGAACAGTGCAGTTTTAGCATGCTGAGCAACTCCGGGAGAATTTTGGACGAAGGATCCTCCTCCAGTGTAGCACCTTCCATTCCCTCTCCGGCGGTGCCTGTAGGATGGTACGGTTGAATAGTTCCAGCGAGTCAGGAAGATGATCTTCCTTTTCATATACGAAAGGGTCCGAAGTGGATAAAAGAGCCTCACTACCTTTTTCGTACCGCACTATGTACAGTCGTCCTCCAGATCGTCGTCGTTCCAATGCAGATCTACCTTCTTCCGTTCTTCAGTCCGGAAAAGATCGAACGACGAGGCTGGGCAAATGGTGCAACCATCGCGTGACGGCCAGTACGTCATCTGGCGACGACGACGCCGTGTTAGCTCTCCTGAATGAGCATCTGACGGACCCACGTCCACGCTAGTTACCTTCCAAGATACGCTACAATACCGTACGGCTTCAAGCTGAAGGCCTAGAGCCTTTCGGGCATCCCCACTCAACTCGGCAAAGCCGCTCGGCGAACGACCATCGCGGGATCGAGAGCGGTCCGGGTGCGGTCTTTCGCTACGGTCATGAACATGTTAGAGCATTTCTTCTGCAACGATGGCTAGCGAGGTGGACTATATTGAACCCACGATCACCCACATTGCTATATCCGTATTTTCAGCTCGATTCCATGCCAGCGCACTCGTTATACTCTACTATATGGTTGAGATCCCCCAGCCTCTGAGAGGACTTCATCGCACCACGGAAGCAAAGCCGTCAGCGGGTGACTTGAAAGCAAGGACTCGCTTCACAGGCAGTTGAAGGAGAAGACGGACTCGCACTAGCGCACCGCAACCTGACGCCTTCATTATCCTCGCCAGTATTGTCTACTTCCGAGCTAGGAACTGCTCAGCAAACCTCGAGACAATTTCCGTGTCGAGTCATCTTTCTCAAAGCGGAGATGGGTTTGCGGGCACGCCCCGAACCTGACCAGATGATCACCGGAAAGGCCATTAACATCTCGAACCTTTTGGGTCCGCCGAAGAAAAACATTCCCGGCAGGACGACCTCCTGGATATTTTCGACCTTAGCTCGGAGGAGTTTGCTACTGATAATAAAGCAAAGCACGTAGTTTTTCTGCTTGAGAACCGCATTCGCGATCTCCTCTATTGTCTTTTCCTCTCGCGTGAGCAACAAAGGAAAAGCAATGCGCACGATATCTGCTTGATGCCTTCGTTGCCTGGCTCTGGAGAGATCTGGTTGTCGCCTTCGATGGAATCACGAAAGTAGCTTCCAGGCTTGCATTGCCTAGTGTCCATGACGACTGTCGGCTTGCTTGTCAATGAGGCCTCGTCGGCTGTTGCAAGGAACACGTGCGTGGAAGCAGACTTTCGGAAGATCGCGAGTCCAAGTACCACATTCACGCCCGTCGGTAGAGGCTGGCAGCTAATGTTGGCTAGTAGGCGCCGGCTGTGCTGGTCCAATTGAGCTCAATCGGCAGCTTGAGTGAAGAGTGCAAGGTGGGGTATGAGGGAAAATCGCTCGCGAGTAATGCAGGTGCGAAACGGGAAATGCAGAGCGTCGGAAACCATGCTGGAGGGATCACTTGGACGAAAGTATAGATCGGGGAGCCGAGAACGAGGCAAGTAAGGTAGGCTATACCAAGTAGAAATATTGCTATCACGAGGGTATGACGAGGCCGGCTTTGTGAGCCGGTTTGTGGCATTCGTAGTGTAAACATGGAAGAGGGCTGGCGCGATCAGAAAAGGCTCAAAAGTGGCTACGCTCGTGTTCTATGATAGCAGCTCCAACCCGTGCCACCCTGGCCACGGAAGTTGGAAAACCCATTCTTTTTCTTCGGGTCTTGGGGGGGGGGGTTGTCTGGAGACGGCGGTCGCAATCCGCTAACGTGGAGATGGATAATGATATAGGTTCTGTTACCCGTTTCGTATTTGTACATCGCCGCGGTTATGTGTTTGCACAAGAAAATGTTCCATCTGTTGTAATTAGTCATGCTATCTCCAACCCCGAAGTTCATAAGTTTTCTAAACTTTAACTGTCCTGTTATGGTCCGCCATGGATTTTGTCCTCTTATTCGGCCCATTATTTGCCCCAGACCATACCCATTCAACCTCCCGCGATCTTCGTGTATCTGTATCTCTTGCGCTACGACTTTCACCATTCCGTGTTCCCGTTCTCGACCATGGTCAACTCTTCCCACCCCGCTAGCATGGTCTCACTCCGCCCTTCTACCTTCCCATTACGAAATCTCACGTCCATGATTCCTACAGTTCGTCCTCTGAAAACTCAGTACGACTTTCACCATTCCGTTTTCCCGTTCTCGACCATGATCAACTCTTCCCACCCCGCTCGCAGGGTCTCACTCCGTCTGAAAACTGCCATACTTCCAAAATGACGAATGAATATTTCGTCGTGACCTCCCCTAGCAACTCGCTCATGTCCGGCAATGAGCCGGAGCCAGGTGTAAAGTTGAAGATGTAGGCCTACTAAATGGCACCAGCGGCAGAGTTCGCCATGAAAGGGGAAGCACAACCCCTTGAATCGGGGTCACCGCCTGGCAAACGCCGTGGCCAGGGTGTGACTCGCCAGGCGCTGCTTTCGTCCGCCCGCTTGCCTCCGCCCAGAACCGCCGAGGCCGGGGAGGCCGGTGTGGTTGTTGTTCTTGTGGAAGAGCATCCAGTATGCTGTCAGACTTTCTCCAAGGCTGACCACGAGCCCAGGTATCTCCACGGCTATATTAAGCGGACTGTAGAGCCACAGCACGTTCTTCGCAAACGCACAGGCTCCACTATCCAAGGCCCCTAGGCCAACCTAATTGCGTAAAACTACAAGTATGGCCTTGGCGTTAATGCCGTCACTTTACAACGCTACAATATTCACATCATAGGTGATATCGCTGACTAGAGCATCAAGGACGTCATATTGTCGCGTAGAGGCCTCAACAGTGCTATGACGGTGTGCTCTCATTGCTTTCAGACCTTCCTTAGGCTGAAGGTGAAAATGAACGGGACGGCATCGGCTCGCGATCGGTCCTACACACACCTTGTCAGCCGTTGTGATGTACAGAACAAGACGAGAACAGAAATTATGACCGACGATTCCCAGCAGAATACCTCTGCCGGACTGGTCCGCACCGACAAATCGAGCATCTACTACCGCAAAAGTGGTATCCACTTCATGCATGCTCTCGCCATAGACAAGAACATGGGCCCACTGGCGTTGAGTCAAAAAGGGATTCGACGGCGCAATGACCATAGCCATCACAATCGCGGCCGCAGAACCGTCTCGAGCCTGTCTCTACACACGTGTAGCCACAGGTCGTCCTCAGAAAGTCATGCCGCGTGAAATCGTCGTACCTACTTTTGATCAGAGAGCTCTCCAGTTGTTGCCATACTCAGTACTTCCTCGGCGCCGATCACGGAGGACCCAAAACTTCCCGAAACATAACCCTAAGGCGTTCGGCAGGTGTGCGCACATACTTTTCTAAATGTTGCTAAGCTCCTTCGATAGCTACGCAAAGCGCAACGGCCTGAGTTTTAGATGCTTTCCGCAGACTGAGTTCGCGCCATTTCAAACTCCCGAGAATTTCCCGTCAAACGAGCTTATCACTACCGAAGGCGATTTCGTCTCCAAGAGAGACGACACCCTCCAACAAGTCCGCAAAAACCGCACCAAGGCCCTCGCTGCACGCTGTACAAACAAGATAAACGAGCAGTGTGCGCTCGGGCCTAGAAAGAAACCGCTCCCGCATGTATGACTCCAGTTGGTGGGCGTTGAAGGAGCTGCTCTCTAAGACATGGTCAGTCTTCCCGCGCAACTGTACTCGAGTCTGCACTCCCACTGCAGAAGCTCCAAAATATACTGGCTGTCATAGAAGTAATTCGTAGGAGGAGAGCAGCTGCCCCCCTGCTACCATCCACACCTCGATTTGAAGAGGACATGCAGTCGGGAATGCCCACTACGGTCGAAAAGAAAGTAGAGCTATGAGGACCACAGGTCACAGAGATGGCCTGAGCAAAGAAAAAGGAGATCAAGATAGCCGAGAAGGCCAATATGGCCAGACAGAGAGTGAGGCATTTGAAAGATGGACCACAGATGTACAATGACAAACATACGAAACAACTGCCCGGACATTATTAGCGAAATGCCCCCAGTTTGTGATCGCAATTTGCATACCGTGGATCCGCATGCATACAGCAGGCGCACGTGTATCCCGCCATCAAGATCGTCCGAGCTCTGCATCGGCTCCAATTTCTCATGGTTATTGACATGAACTTTGGCGAGCTTGAGAGTCAGGATCTTTGTCCGGGTGTCTGCCAGCCCAACAGACTTTAAACGCTTGTGTGGGCGAGTTAGCCGGACGTGGACGGGAACTGTGGCAGTGCGCATACGTACTCTGAGAAGCGATAAAGTGGGCTCCAGTATTTTGTCTATATTTGCCTGTGGGACATTGCTGACTGTAATAGCATTCCGTGCGGAAGCCTCGAGTCACTGAGGCTGATACTACAGCGGAATCTTCCGCTGGTTAGTAGGCTTTTTGGGCTCATTCCATGCAACTTAAACAGGGAGAATATACTCGACCGAGGTCCCAGGAATTACTGGTGAAACCGCGCTATGAACAAAAGCGAGAGCTAGGGCGAGGCTGTGATCCGGAAGCTCCGAGCTGCCCGCTGCTCCATTACGTGAAGTCTGCTCATGGCCGCGTACGAGTCGAGACTGGATTAATGAGAGGTCTTGCGACGGTATGTGCAACTGGGCGCATAGGTGGGTCACCTTTGCTGCCTATGTTGGTCTCAAGAATATCTCTCGGAAAAAGCTGTTCATGTTTAAGAACATTTTAGTCGTGCGCAGCTTTCTCTCAGGTATCTGCGCCAGTACAGATAGACACACAGTAACCGAGTGTCCACATTTGCCAGCTGGGAAGAACTGTCCGATGCAGGTCCCGCATACTAACTTCGACAAAACATCTGTTACGGAGAAGGTAGGCAGCTTCACCAACGTGAGCTGTGCAGTCGGCTTCCCAGTATGGGCGTGCGACTATTCGCGTATGTTCGCGTGCTGTGGGAAAATAGACAAGGTGGTAGCAGCGGCTTCTGTTGACGAGGAGAAGGTCATTGGACCCCTCAGTTGTGTTTTTTATGGGCATGGGCATCTCACGCACGCTGGGACTCGATACGAGGAGTGATGAGTGATGAGCTGACTGTACAGTACCACGTGCTCCTTATGCCGGAAGAGGAGGATTTGCAAGAGTAGGGGCTCTACGCATTAGAGGACTACAGGAGTTTACGGTTAGCAACATGGCCCATGGGAGTGTCACGAATAACAAGAGAGCTTGTTAGTCGGACAGTGGCGACGACGCGGGCGCGGTTAGTTGGGCGGATTGCCACGCGGACGGCAGTGTTAGTGGAAAAGCGGTCAGTTTCGGAAATACTAGTCACGATTTCGGTGCTCTTGTGTACTCCACTGTCGTTCCAACAGGTAGCGGAGAGTATTAGGTAGGTCGACGACGAAGTCGCTCAACAGGGCCCACCAAAGTATTCTACAACACAACACGCAAGTGCAAAAACTAGTTTCAGGTAGTTGATCACACTGCAGCCGCTGGAAAAAACTTCGGCTTACACGAGAAAGTGAACGCGCAGAAAACTTGGCGCTTTTGGTTCCGTCGGAGCAGGAAAACGGGCTTTTAGGAGCAGTGATAACTTAGACTTGGTAGATCTTCGTCACGATAGGAGTAGCGATGCGGACATGTGCTAAGAAATGGGTGTGTGGATGAGCGAAATTGAACCTGAATACGTGCATCCATATGCTCATTTCAACTCACATGGACAATTTCCAAGTTCTATCGCTAAGCATATCCAGCCCATATGAAGAAATGCATCCTTTCGAATGTTACGAAATACCGGTGTCCAGACCGTTGCTGAGCTGCAATCTCTCCTAATTTTGTTCCTACGCTTTGTTAGATACGTGTAAGAACTCTTCAGGCCCAAAATCCCATGCCTCCTGTCCTGCCGGTGTCAACTGGAGCATGGCTACGGAAACGTTGGAGTAAAAGTATTGGGATCCGTTCCTCCGTCAGTGTTCTAAGGAGAGGTGGCCGTATACCATAGAGAGACAAAAGCTGCGTCCTTAGCGAGACAGACTCGACTTCAGGGCTCAACACAAAGTTGCAAGTGGCAACATTTCGTCTTAATGCATGCAGTGCCAGATGTATGAAGTTGTGTGCGATGTGCTGGTCAGTGACGGGAAGATGCCCCGACCAGGTAGTTCTATTCAATCTCAATACGACAGATAGAAATACTGCGCTTGAGCCTCACGATACAGTTAAGCTCCATATTTTCGGCCTACACCGGACTAATCGCAACGACCGAAAATCTCTCTACCTGCTATTTTTTACGCCGATAACGTCACATTTTTTCTTTGTGTTCCAGTTTCGTTGCGTTTCCTTCTCGGAGGTCAGCTCAAACTGTTGTAGCTTTTTGCGTATTGTGGTATCGATACGACTTCGGGCGCTCCTAAGCCACTGGACATCACCCACAAAGCATAATGCGCACGATTATTGCCCGGGCACTGGCACGCATACCATGGACCAGAAATTACGGGTATGGAGGCTCTCAGATAAGATTATTTGCGGGAGGGTGGCTATAGGTAATCGTCCGCGACAAAGGCACGTACGATCGGATGTGGAATTAAAGCGTTCTGCACAGGTGACAGTGCGAGCTACATCTTTTACAGGGAAATTAACTGCGGATAGTGGAATTCGACCCGTACTGGACACAGGGGCTGAAAATAAGTCTATCTTTGAAGTCGGCGTCCATGTGAAAATCCACCATACTTGAAGAAGTCTCCTTTTTGAAATGCTATAGAAGTTAGCATTCCATGTCAATCCGAACACCGCAGGACGAATGGAAAGTTTGATTGGTTGGTACAGCCAAAGGACATCCATATCCATTTCTGAAAGCACCGACGATGTAGCTTCCAATATTGGCGGGTGTGAAGGTGTATGGCTCTTTGAAACATTGCGACGGGCCCTCTATGTCGAGTCGCTTGAAACTCGAGTGAAGAGAGTGGAAACCAGGACTCTTCTAGCAGTAGTTAGATTAGACAATGCCGGTGCACTGCCACATGGAAAAAGTTTGCATCTCTACGAAATCGGTTGCTTCCCTATCATCAGCTTGGCAGAACTAAAACTTTCGTGGCCGATTCACTCTTCTCAATAGTGCAAATAAGATGCAGACCTTTCTCTCATAAAAACAGGAGCAGAAAAATGATCCGACCGGTCGATGACAACCTGACTTTTCATACAAACGAAGGCTTTGTAGTGCAGAAGACGGCAGAGCTGGCCCGTATCCAGCAACTGACGACGCCAAAATGTGGCTCTTGAGACATTGACTTCATCGACAACTCTCCAGCATGGGGGGACGGGCTATTTATAGCAGTACTAGAATTTGAGTAGCCGTTTCGACGGAACGTTTTCATTGCGCACCCTGGCATCACAGCGGCACTACCAGAACTTCCATCAACTGTATCGTATCGTGCTTGGTCAAGTATAACTGCATTTTTGACAGTGCTGTGAGTAGGCAAGGTGCCAAGTAAGCCTCACTGTTCCGGGACAAGCTTACGAATACATAGAAAACAGAGCTCAGAATGTTCTGGAGTCTCGATCTACTCTCTGATGGAGCTTCTAACAGAGTGACCTGTATTGTCGGACATTGCGTTCTTTTCTGATGTCCTGGATAGTAGGATGACAGGAGGGAGCTCCTGATACAAGGGTAGGTCAAAGGGGCGAATCGGGAAGCATGAAGATGGTTGACGGTGGTAAGAAAGGAATCTGGCTGTGTATTGCCGATATTTACTCTGAGTCGCTCAAGAAGCTCTCCTTATATGCAACTCTAGACTGCTACTCGGACCTACCTACTCACTTTACGAACTCTCTACAATCACCCGTACAAATGACCGATTACACGCGTGGATCAAAATTTCTATCTCTATCACCTGTGCATTCGTGTGTAGCGTCCTTGACACCATCATTTCAGAGCCTCACAAATCTCAGTGTCAGCCTGGATGCAATTTTCTCGTCGATGCACAGCATAGGAAGGTTAGATGCAGTTTGAGTCACATGACATAACAATCAATCTGACGGAGTAAGGCTGGATGCACCTCGACTCACAAGACGAAAACAATTAGTGTCACGTGGTGAAGCTGCACGCACCTCCACTCACAAGACCGGACTATCAATATCAAGGGGCAAGGCTGGATGCATTTTGACTCACGAAACAAGACAATCAGTTTGGAACAGAATGGCTGGAAGCACTTCGTGTCTGCCCACGTCACCACAGTATGCCGCGTTGGCGTGTCCGTGTACACGCATAACCGAAAGGTGTCCGTGCTGTACTTGCACTGTGACGTAGCCATGCCGCCCAAACAATCCAAGCTCATTCTTTACACGGTCGAGTCAATAGTAATATGCTTACTGTGGTGTCAGCAAAGTATAAAGCACAGCTGTATCTATACCACCAATACCTTGACACGTGTACATGCCCGATCAAATCACCCACAGTATGTAGTCCTATAAGCCAGTAAATTTGCGGGATTGGTTGCTTACTATATACAAATACGGGCCAAGTTCCACTTGGCACAAATTGTCGAAAAGTACAGTAACTTGGGGACCTTCGAAAGGCCGCTATCATCTCCGACAATTTTTTACTTGGCCTTGAATCGTGCATTCCAGACCGTCTACCTCGTGTGCGATCCCCATTCCAACATTTCCTGCTGTGAGGTGTGTTTTCCATCCACTCTACAGTCAGTGGCGACATCGGCATGCCTTCATGTAACGATGATCAGAGATAGACTTCGAAGTCTCCCACGGACATTTCGACAACGATAGGGAGCCCTTTGACGAGTGTTGGTGCACTTAAGAGAGACCACGGACGTCAGTACATGGTACACGGTTCAGCTGGACAATTCCATGACCTCCTGAGACTGCAAAAACATCTCGGTCGTATAGGCCTCTTTCGTAAAAACCTGCCGGTTACGCAGTACATTGACGACCCTTTCCTTACGGATACAACTTCCAGATATCGAGAATCAGCTAACGGTATCACGACGAGACTCGGCCCGATCAAAATATGTGGATTAGTTGGAAACAATGCTGCCAAGTCTCACACACTTACTGATGTTCACATCCCGCCGGGCGCGTCTATTCCAAATACAACTCCACGATGAGAGCAGCCTATGGAAGTCTCGCGTCGAAGCCATCCAAAGCCTTGACAGCCTTTTGTCTCTAAAAGAGGACACGTATGATATAGAAGCGATCGCCAATAATATGGAAAAAGGGCCTGGGGCTCAGTAGCTTGCTATCATTACAAAAACCGAAAAATTGTAACGTTCAGTGGTACTCAACAAAAATGCTACCTCGACAACAATGAGGCAGCCACTTTTACTTTTCCCCAAATCCAATGAAAAAAGGATGTCACCCCTATAGCTTAACTAATAATGACACAGACGTCAAGAGGATGGTTTTCAAGCCGTGCAGCAATGCACACTTATGAATAAGGCGTATACTATTTATGCGCGGGGGGAGTACTTCATAATGTTCATTTTCTGCGGGATGATTTTATTTGAGACAGCCAGTGAAGGTCCACTCGCAGGCGTTGCTACATATTTGAAATGTTTTCGAAAGGTCAACAATTTTCTGGAAGCTGTGACCACTGCTCTCAAACCAATCGGAGACCACCAACTAGCTACTTCTGTTGGTATGGGAGGACTTGTATCCCAAGTCGCTGTATATGAGATTTCCGTGGGGCCCTTCGCTTCTACTTCATGTTCGATGGAAGTGGATATCGGCGGACGTACGTTCTAGGAACTTCCGAACATCAACGAGAACTTTCATGAGTTGATGACGTGATTAAGCAATATTGCAATTACTCTATCAGACCTTTCATAGCCCAGTCCATCGTTTCACGAACTATTTACAACAGCTGTCATCATTTTAATACAAGTTGTGCGGTGCATGTTCATTCTTCGCCGTCTAAGCGTTGAGACATTGGGATATCCGGCATAATGGCAGGTAATTTACCGCTTTTAATGTTTCCGGGGGTTTGGGTATCACTGAACACGAAAAAGAATAAATTCTTTTGTATCATGTAAAAGTGACTATCTCCGTAGAAATGAAGTTAGATTCTAAAGCTCTGCCCTGGCCCCAATATACATCTTACGAAGAGATTGGAATCATTTTGAGGCAGAAAAAGGTCCTGGCGGAGCTCTATCAAACACTGAGTTTTGCGAATGTGCAGATGCCACATTTACAAATTGAAATCCAAACGATACATTGCGGACACTTATTCACGACCGGCAGCTTGAGCATGAAGTTGACCAGCATGAGCCAAAAGTAACCAATGAATAAAGACAATGATTGTTCAACCGAGTAGAGTGGAAGTTATGGAGCCGACTGACACTAGTAACCAATGTTTGGGACACGGGATATCGCGTAAATTTGCCCAGCGGTCAGCGAAGATCAGACTACTAACCTTCCGAAAAGAAAAGCTCCATAATTGTAATCTGTCGAAAAATCATATTACAGAATAGGGTTCAGGTTAGTCGGAGGCTCAGTGTATGGAAGTCATCCGGTGCTCTGCCTCACCTTTCGCGAAGAAACGCGATATTCAGTAAGCTGCAAGTTGTTATTCCTTTTATGTGTACCCTTCTAACTCTGTGGGTCTGGATTTTTCCCTGCGTTCGACTCAAAGATATCTACCTTGGCTCAACTGTGGATTGCATTCAAAGTGAGTATCCCAAAAGTCACTTTTGGACGCCTGTTATGCCTACAGTGTTTATCGTGTTTCGTTTCATAGCAATAGAGGTCAGTATGCTCATCACACTTCACCCAAAAGGGCAACGGATTGCATTAGGATGTACTGGCCTTGAGTGAAGGCACGAAAGCTTTGCAAACCTCAGCCCATCCTCACCATCGGAATAACGCAATAAAGGGTTGTTTCTAGCTACTATGCAGACTTTGTACCCTGCTTCGGAGTGGTCGAACGAGTTGTAAGGGATCAAAAGACTTCTGCATCTCGACATGGTGCTGAAAAGAGTCGTTAACAATGAGCAGAAATAAGCGTGAGGAGAAGGAAGGTGCAGAAGCGAGGCATAGGGGCCGACCAAAGGAACGAGCAAGGATGTGAGCGAGCTGAGGGCGCAGTAGGCTGTCGCAAGCATCGCCTGTTCTATGTGGGTATCGGCAGGAGCTGACACAAGAGGTTGCTAAGTTAAATCTCTTGCAATCCTAGACTTAGATGGTTTGATATACTGTGTTCGTTCACCAATACTAGCAGGAGGCATGTGCGTATCATTCTTCATGGCCGTTACGCGCCAACGTGTTATCTCCTCGACTATCTGTACTCTACGGCTACCGCAAATTGAGTCTTTACTCATATTGTCAGCTGTCAGTCACGCGTCTTAATTCATGGCTGTCTTTTACTTCAACTGGTCTTTATCAGCTGGGTAATTATCGGGGCGAACTGCTGACAGACCCTGACGTCCGAACGCTGATACTTGGCGAGCTGGTGCGCCTTGAAGCCGCCATATACTCCCAAGCATTCTACTGACAAACTGTTCGCATACCACTAGAATTATGTAATTCTAGGAGCTACTGCTTGAGCACACCCGGGCATTTTCTTCATGGTATAAGTACCTGACCCTACAGTCTTGCAGATACTAAAGGCATCGGACATCGGGGGACAACCCAGCTGTGCGAAGTACCTTCTGTAGAGCACTCGCAGAATTTGGCAGAGGGGGCATCGTGTGCGGCGGGCAAGAAGAGCGGCAATCACAGAATAGCTCCACAAAGCACATTGCGGATCGAGATAATGAAATACTGATCAATGGGTGTAGGAGAGTCCTCAGTCCCTCAGACATTGGAAAAGTATCAAACTAGCTCTACTATCTAAGTATGCCTAAATCAATAACAACCGCTGTGCTATGAAAGCGCAATTTCCCAAACTGGGTTTGTGTTCTTCATGTAGTTTCATTTGCCATTAGGGCACGCTTACATTGGGTTTTGCCTACCATCTTCAATTCTAGCTGGGACTGTGATAGCGACTTCCTCACCTATGAGGTGCCTCCTCTAGCCTGCTACAAGTAGGAGTGGTAAAGCAAAATAGCACGTTCCATGAATCTGCATTGGAAATACAGAGAGTTCTGAACCAGTCGAGATCGAGACCATTACAATTTGAAAGCCGGGAATTCAAAACCGAAATTGCCGTTACGAACAGCCCTATTGCCCAATTGCCCGGAATTACTGCTACCTGCAGTTCAATTGGACAATTGGTGGTGAGAAAATTATATGGAATTGATTCAGGGCTTCAACTGGGAATTTTGCGATTAATGCGCATTTGTAGTTCATGGTAAATGTCGATTGAGCACAATGCACGCCGATAGCTGATAGTTTGAAGGATATTAGATGAGGAAAGGGCGCTTAGCCAAACTGGGGGAAAGGTTACGAAATACTGAGTAGAGCTACGGACAGTAAACCTTAAGCGTTATGTCTCTATTGCTTTACTTTTCGTCAAAGTGGTTCCTATAGAGCCCACGACAACAAGCCCACGCCGAGCTATTACTGTTAGCAGTGCCACATTTGTTCTCATCGTATTGTGGTGCTGGGAAACAGCAGAATCTGAATATCTTTCAGAGCTCTCAATACGCTTACGCTATTGCCAAAGCAGATCCGCTCTCGCGTCTTGTTAATTGCCGTCACGTGAGACCAGTTTGCGATAATGTCACCGATGCTGTTTTACTCAGTTCTAATTTTCATTTCTGTTTGTAATGTAAGGTTTTCTTCGGTACAAACCAGCTTTTTCTTGCTCATACAGCGCAAGCCTATGAAGGTCAATCAGTCGAGTGTCGATCTGCGACGAGTACCATTATTACTATTACTATAATGATTTGTTGGGCTGTTTACATGTCACAAGTCATTCCGAAGCCTCCCCACCAAGCCATTTCTAGTGTGCTGTATTAAACTGGAAAAAACCTGCGACTTCCCTTTCTCAGCCTGGGAAAGGAATCTATTCACGTTTCATGTTGCAATATATTTCGACCCCTTCCATATCAATCCGTTACAAATTAACCATGATACAATGACAGTTGCGAGGTCTGCCGAACTATGAAACACGTTAGCGAATCAGGACTGAAATGATGGAATCCTAGTTAGTTAAGGCGGCTGTGATGACACCTAACTGATGTATCATTGTAATGAAGAGTTTCCACAAGTGTCTTATGTTGACAACAAATGAGGTCTACATGCCAGCAACAATGGTATGATCGTTTCCGATTTACAATTACCTAGTGGCCAGTGGATGAAAGTCGGAAGGCGGATTTCAATGTCGCTGACTACAGTAGGCATTGTACATACAAAAAGTATGCTACCCATGAACTAAAGTGCACAGTAAGTTATCATTCTTGGAGATATGACAATGGCTTGGGCGTGGTGCTGTACCATGGGTATCATCCACAAATGGACATTTTACTCTGCGGCAACATCACTGTCTGTTTTCTAGAATGAAGATTCACGAGTATGTGGCCCAAGAGCATATATTCTCCTTTTGTGACTGCCAGTAGTACGTCCTGCTATGTAGTATATATTCTAGAGCGACACTACCTCGATTTAAGGACTGCTCTCATGCTACCTTCATAAAATTCAGATGCAAGAAAAAAAGCAAACCCACAATCCCTGGTAGTTTTCTGAGGTGTCGCGAAACACACAATATTCTTACGTAGGCTTTCACCTTGAATAGCTCTACGTGAATCCACGCGCCCCAGTTAATGCTACATACTCCCAAAATTTCCTCGATTTCCCACCCTTCATACGCATTTCCGCAATGACTAGGATACGCATATTATTTTATGTGAAGTACTCCAAAAATACCGTATCCTAAAGTAATGCAGTTTTCTTAGTGGTGGGTATTGGTGAAATCGCCAGAATATAAGTATTTGGAGGAACGGCGAAGCGCTAGAAGACCTATTTTCAACAACAGATAACAGACTACGGTACTGGATCTTAGCTTAGCGTAGTCATAGGTTCTTCATCAGCTCCAGATTAATCGATTTTCTTCGAATCATAGTAAAAGCACTCATAGAACACACTATCCCTTATCGTATTCACGCAGCTATTCATTGGATACCCTAGTTCTCTGAAGGATTTGAGAATGTCGAAGAACACCGCACAGATCATCAACATTCTGCCCCAAATCCGGGCTTTGTAAGACAACCTCTCCCACGAGCGGCATATTTATCTGCGGCACAGATTTTCACGGAGCAGTCACATCAGCACATTTCTAGGTTTACAATATTCTTAACGGCTTGGAGCGAAGCTATCCGTTTTAGGGACCTGTTGCAATTTGCAGAGTTGATGCATGGAGACCGGCTCCCACTTCACACTTTCGAATCACCATACATACTGTATAAATGTCTAACTGAAGTAGAAACAGGAACCGATACCACAAAACATCACTCCCTATCGAAAAACGTCGTCACGGAATCCTGATTATCTACCTCATCAGGAACCCTAAACAAACAAACTAATTCTGCATTGCCGCCAAATAAAATGGACGTAGATTCCGCAGAATTAGGGAACGTCATCAACTTGTGCGGAAGTGACACATCAAGCATCAATAGCGACAACTCAGTCATGGAGGTGCCAGTCACCACCTGGTTCGAAGATCCGTCCATAATCGACGGCCAATATACGATTCTGCAGAAAATACACAAAGGGAACCTTAGCTCTGTGTACGCTGCTCAAGATACACGGTGCAACCAGTTCGCTGTAAAAATTCCAACCATGCGACACCGCCAAAGCATAATTGGCCGTGAAGCCGAATTCTATAGACATATTATCAGAAGCTCCACGATGATCCCTGGCATTCCGGTATTCAAGTACGCTGGAATGCACAATGGAAAGCCTGTAACAGTTCTCGAGCGACTTGGATTACATCTAGGGCAGTGTGCGAGTGAAACGCATGGCACGATGTTTCCGAAGTCGCTCATGCTTCTTTCTGCAGATGTCCTCGATCTATTATGCGCCATTCACAAGGTCGACTATGTTCATGGCGCCGTGCAGCCATCGCATATTATGCTGGATTCCAGCGGGAATATTCCTCCTCAAGTGCATCTGGTCGACTGGAGCCACGCAATTCGTTACGTGTGCCCATACTCTGGCGATCATATACCTAGCATGAAAGTGGGCAGAAACTCCACAAACTGGAATTTTGGCTCGTATGTCGAGTTCTCCTCCATGGAAGTGATGCGTGGGAGACGACCATCACGACGCGACGACTTAGAGAGTCTACTCTACACAATGATGTTCTTGCGTCACGGGCGGCTCCCCTGGTCTTCCCTCGTGCAAGAGGGCGAGAGCGCCACAGAACGGATCATCGAAGCAAAACAGAATTTCTCGGTCGACGGGATGCGTGAAAGACCTGCCGCATGGGTGCAGTTCGCTGGTGTACCAGAGGTGGTGGCGGCGTTTTGGGAGTACATTAAGGGACTGGCGTACGAGGAAGAACCCCGATATGGGGAATGGGCCTGTCTATTTCGAAAGGCGGCTCAAGGGATGCCCCGACAGAAAGGTTATGAATGGATGAGGCGAATGCCGGAAGATCGCAGATTAGGTTGAGACTGAAAGTGGAATGGGATCGAATAAGTCGAAACTGTTGAGATAGTCACTGTAAATATACTCCCGTGCAGGTCCTTCCTGTCGCGTATCTCAAACGTTTTGACCGAGTCCAGGTGTGAAGTGTTGATATTGGTTTTGCAATTTTGCATAGAGTGTTTATGGAGGTATTCCTCGATTTTTGTCAGGAATGCCGAATACGAATAAGCCGAAGCACCGACGCGGTGAGCAGAACAAGTACCTTCCTGTGTCCAAATTCTCGCCCCCAAAACGTAGTGACAGAAAATCGCCATGGAGCTAAATGAAGTAAGGTGGTTCTTGGCGTCGAAGATATTTGGTCGGTTACGTGTACCACTTTCTTGCTTCACTAATGATTACACAAGCGAAGGAATACTAATTATGATAACCGGTCTAGATGCACTCGAGACGGATCAGCAGAGACTACTGAGTACACCTGTATGTATGCATAAAGTTCGTTTACACCGATGCAGTTTAAAGTGCGGTGTCGTTGGAGTAGATTCGACCAGATCACTTCTTATCCTAGGCCATTGGTGCTTTACCTTTCGGTTGATGCACAGTGTATATTTTACACATTCATTTACTTTTGGGGAAAGACAGCTATAATCATGATGGAAAAAACGAACATATAAACTAGACAAGTTGGTTGGAGTATAACGACAGTCCAATATCAATTAGCTGACTTTAGCGACCCATTTTCGAACAAATCATACGCAATAATGCTATCTCATCGCAGATACTGTGTGTGGCGTATCAGCGGTACCTGGGGGTTCTAACCGCGGGTGAACTTCTTCCTGTTGATAGTCCAAAGCTTCTCTGCAGCGTGTTCAATTGAGCGCAAATAAGCAAAAGGTTAGAAAACTAGATCTGCTCAATGCTTTTACCCAAACTGCACTGCTAAGGCATCCATGCCCTTTTTCTGAACTATACTGGTACCTCCAAGTGTTCCTTTAAATACCCTCCTAGTTGGCAGTGGGGACCTGACACGAAAGACATTTCACCTGGCGTCGAACCCTCCCCACTGACACAGTTCACGCTCAATGCTTGCTGACGTTCGCATTTGTCAGTCAATTCTAGAGTCGTACTGTAGACCACAGCTGCGCGCGGTCGTGGGCCAATCATTTCTGCCGATAATTGTGCTGATTGTGTTCGAATTTCCAACTGGCAGATTATTTGCTTTTTTTGTTTTGATTCCGGCTACAGTAGGTTCTGTTCATCAGGTGTATGTTAATTTTTAGACACTCCCAACTTGCTTAGTGCAACAGGGTAGAAAGCAGTTGAAGGGTTTTTTTTTGGATGTAGCCTATTACAGCCTGGACCCATCATCGTTTTAGCCACATTAAAACCGTACGGTCTCAATAGGGTGAGCACAGGTGACATGGGTCCACTAGTAAGGTAGAATCCCTTTGCCACATGGAATATATAGCTCTCGTTTCCTAGTCTTTTGTAAACGTTGTGTGAAAAACATTTCCAGCAAGCAAGTAAGTAGATCTGTCGGTGTGGAACTAGCAACAATATGCTAACTTGGAACAGTTGTACTCTGCCTCTACGGTATAAATTTGCGTTGCGCCTGTGACTCTTACTACTTTTCTCGAGTTGCAGGACTGAGTAACATAGAATGCAATATATGGAATAGGAAGTCAGCACTGGGTGTGATTCTTCTCCTTGCCTCGACCTCCCGTACTGCGGAGCACCATGAGCCACGCGCTCTGGTCCAACCTCTATGATAACACTATACTTGATGCTTTCGCATTATCCTAACTGCTACTTCGTCTGCTGTGGCTTCATCACCCTTCAAGCCTGCATCACAGGTGATCGTGACGGATGTTTGTATGATTTGTGCACAGCACATCGCATGTTCGCTGCTGATGACTGCATTCAGTAATATTTAGGATGTATCTAAGCACACCGGGCGAACACTTCCGTTGGGCTCAATATGCACCGCTTCTAGACGGTCAGAAGCCCTGCATTCTTGAAGCTCACCACTGCCAGCTGACTGCTGGCATGTTCTTTGCACCCGGATGCCCTCAAACTCCTTCGCATCCTTTATTGTTTACGTATAGCTTTACGAGTATACTCAAGAGAGATGATATACAAATGGAACCCTCTTCCTGCAGACAGAATAGAAGGTACTAAACCAAGTCCAGAAGATGAGCAATGTAGGAGCCGAATGCTCCTGTGCGAAGCTGGCCAGATCCACATTATCGGTACCCGGTTGTTGCGTCAGTTCCTCGGGTCAACTCACCATTGAGTGGACTCATTTGGCAAGTACAGAGGTGTTCAGAAACAATCGTTTCGGGGTCAAACGAATCCAGCTGACTATGGGAAAATCCATGTCTCCGACCTACCTTTCATATATTCAAAGTCCTCAAACTCTGCTCATTACATACATTACTACACTTATATAATCTGCAGTTCCGCTTTCCACGGTTTCCCACCATGGATAGTAGTTCATATACATGTCATGAAGTTGTCGTGCGATGGATATCAGTACTACTTCTGAGTCGTAAATATATATCAGTATCACCAAAAAGTGGGTCAACAGCAATGTGGGACTTGAACGAAAAAGTTCCGACGATTTGTACGTCTCGTTTGTGAAAGGAAGTTTCCAATCCTTCAAAGAAGTGTGTTTATGTGGCTTGAGACACAATGTAGAGCCTGCCGCTATCGCTCACTGTGGGTGTGGTATGATCAACATCGCATTGTTGCCAAGATAGATCAGTGAGAATGGTAAAACGGCTAGGGGGACCAACTATCAGAAAACGAAGTGTGTGATCAGACATGTTCTCCATGTGGGATAGGTTCCTTTCAAAATATTTGTGCGGTAAGGCAATCTACCGCCACTCAGTGAATGGCGCACTTTTGGTATCAAAAGCTAGGAACGTTTTCCGTGCAAAAGCGAACAATAAATGTCTTATAGGATCGTATGTCCTGCATGATCTGGCGACGTAAGAAGCATTTAATCTCTGTTTTTCTTACCTTATGTCAGTACAAAGTGCTCACATTTCCGTCCCCCCTTTCTCTCACCCTTTGCAGAAGAAATGCCTCATCTTTTCATCCATCATGCTGAAAAGTTTGAAGATAAACCGCTACTAGCTGCAGTCGTGCTCGGAGCTTTGCATGAACGAATGAATCAATCACTTGCCCGATTTACGGAACTCATGACAGTTGAGGACGATTTCTATTCCCGGTACGGCGTGGCTCGCGAAGATGTCGACGACTGTGCAATTTGTCTTCAGACTCTCTCCAGTCTTTGTAACATCGAATTACTGTGTGGTCATACATTCCACTGCAGGTGTGTATTTCCTTGTATGATCAACGCTTCTCAAAATGGATGCCCACTTTGTCGAAACCCCTTCTCCACTTCGCCCGTAGTCCATAACATGCACAGGGCCGTACCCGCAGAGACTCTGGTTTACCCTGATGATGAAATTAATCGTGGCTGGACTCCAAAGGCTGTGGATGGCGCCGAGTTGCGGAGTATTTCCTCGTTGAGGAGCACCCGTCCTCCTACAAGATGCAGTGAAACAACCTGGAAGTTGCTCTTTGACGCTAAAGAGCTTATTCTTACTCAATTCGACGACGTCTTTCACGCGTTTCGATCTTACCGTACATATCCGTCCCATCATGAGCTTTCAGACGACGATTCATCTCTAATTTTCGAAATCTTGCGGGATCATAGATCAGTTCAGATTGACTTGCGGTACTTAATACAAGACATTCGTACATCGATGCTGAGACGTGGTCGTGACGACTAGTTACGAATACTGGGAGAGTTACTGGTAGTTTATAAGCCGCATAGAAGAAGCTGACTGAGGGTGCCGCCATGAATAATTGGTAAAACTGAATTATGAAAATAGCCCAGAAGGGCCGCTGATCGATGCCAAAACAGAAATCAGCACTCCGCCTTTCAGAAATTGTCACAACGGATTTCTATATGTACCTGTTCCAGCGAAGCCAGCATCAAGTGGGCACGTGAGAGGTTTCTGATAGTGCTAATTGATTCAGTTCAAAAATGCGAGGCCAGGTTGTCGTCTGAAAACGTCCCTGCTTCAAGTTCAGAAAACGACGATTTAAAGGTCGTTGTTGTTCACTGTCCGCAGTAACGTCGCCTGATGTTCACCTCCCATCTCAGTTGCGTCGCGCGCTACGCTTTTCGCGTTCTCAACTAGCCCCCTCTAATTGTTCCCCTCGCCCAGCTCAGTCGCTATGCTTTCGCCTCGCTTCTCGCCTGTGGTCCTGCTCGCGTTCGCTTCGGCTCTGGGGTAACGTGAGGTCACCACAGTCTCCTGGTCCCCCTCACCTCTCTCGTCCGTCACGAGGTTGAGGAGTTTTACTTCAGGGTGGCATCTGGCCTCCGTCGAGGCACATCTTTCGCCGCGCGGGGATTCAGAGCCGACCCAGATATTGTCAGACACTGACGTGAGAAATAAGTACAATCCGATCTCAAACAAAGTACAACGATAATTACAATATGCCCCGGTTGGATACTTACTATGTAGACAAACCGAGTTAAAACTGATTGCCCGTCTACAGTACCATCTCTTACCGTATACATCTGCCCAGTACTTGAACTTGTGTGCTACCCACACAGACGCAATCTTAATCTGCCACCCAGATCAGATGAGTCCCCACGTACCGTAAGGACGAGAGGCCGACCATCTCATACCACAGCCTATACCTGCTCATATCTCGCCAAATAGGGCCAGAATAGAAATAGCTCACATCAGCGCCCCAAGAGCCATCTTCAGAAAGAGGGAGGATGGCTCCAGGGCGTGATTTAGGCCGTCTTTGCGATGCGTTTCTGCCGAGCGGTACCGGAGCGTGCAATAACCTCCAAGAATTCGTTCACGAGGACAGAAACGCCTTCGTTCATTGATTGCAAGAGATACCAGTCATCTTCACCTGCTTGGGACCCTCTTCACGTGGTCAGGAGTCGGATACTGCTCTGGTCAACTAGAATTTCCCTGAATTCTTCAACAAGGAGCAGCTGATTGTCTTGGTATGCCAGGTGATTCCTCATCTTCCCTGTCACTTCAGAATTGCTTTTGCGAAAGAACGTCAGCCGTCCTTCATCCATTTCCGACCGATTACCTCAGAGTATGTGTTCAGCCTCAAAAACATATTCGGGGCGACAAGGAACTACCTGCAGCGGTACTTGGCATGTCGCTGAAACCTTTCGCCCACATAGCTTCCGAAAGACCCCCTGTAGGACAAAATAGTCTGCAGTAAAGTTGATCGGCTTTACCACTGTCCGTGTATTGTGCCAGAGAACTTCGTTCTGGCGCCGCTTCAGCGCTGCAGCAGAAATCATGCGATGCAACTTGTCCATCGCAGTAACCATTCGAGTGACGCCGAGAATCTGTGGGGCCCGTACTTGCGATATACTCTATATTGTCGTTGTGTCTCCACCGTTTGACTTAATTCACAGAAGTGGGGGGACTTGCGGAAGTCCTGTAAACGCTCTTAGTGCGCACTAGTCGTCTAGCCTCGTCAGTGGCATGTTGTCTAGTACCGACGGTACGAGCGGAATGACTGACGGCCCAGCTTGCGCCGTCAGCTGAAATTCTGACAACTGTGCTCGTACTGAAAATAGCACCTCTCGACAGAGTACCTCAACTGTCCCATTTGACCACCAGCAGTACGCGGGAGTAAAGTGGTGCAAATTGTTCGTTTTTTCGCGTAAAGCTCGGACGAGTTCGTTCGTGAAATGCGCACCTTGATCAGATACCCACTGTGGGGCCATTCCAAAATCCGGACGACCAATTCAACAGACCACTCGCGGTTCTATACACGTTGGCACCTCGAGCTGGCATGAGCCCTACGTAGCATCTCAAATCGTCTGTGATGACCAGAACGTACGTGTAGCCATCCCCGCCAGACGTAAGGTAGTAATAATCTAAGTGTGTCAAGGTGTTGGGCTTTTGGGCATGTAATGCGTGCCCGATTGGACGCGGTACCGCCTCATCCGTCCCAGTCTATAAGCAATGCAGGCATGACTTCACCAACTTTTCGACAACCCCGAAAAGGGTTTTCCACCGTATAGGTATCGATAGTAACTTGGGTGCTTCGCTAACCTCTGTGTCCACCACTACCGGTACATCCAGCTACTAGTATCCGTAACTACATGTGCCAGTCGCTGTCTGGAATCCAAACGATTTTAGATTCATCACGGCAGATCCCATCTACGATACTGAACCTTTTCGGCGCATTACATGGGCCTTTCTGCGACGTCTTGATGTCCCTCAACCAGGGTGAAGACCCTGCACCTGCTGAGTAGATACCGGAGCCAGTAGAACAGCTTTCAAATAAGTACAGCTTGAAACTGGTACTGAAAGCAGCGAGCTCACAGCCCACCGAGGTAGCACACCAGTCCATACGTTCTGCTCGCCCGCAAGGTTCTCGATAACGTAGCAGAACGAACTCAGTTTCAGTGCCTAACGCATAAGCGTTTTCGCCGTGTGCTTTACTATCACTGGGATTCGTTCATGGCGGGCATAGAGATATACTAGGTCTGCATGATCCGTGAATATGGCCACTTCCCGTCTTGTAACTACATAGCCCATCCTCTGCATGGACTTCACCGCAACATAGCTCTCATTCTCTTGAACAAGCCATCTAGACGCGGACCCTGTGAACGCTCCGGATAAAAAAGCTAGTGGCTCATAGTCTTCTTCTTCTGGTTTCATCTTCATATCAGACTTCGAGATATGCGTTAGTACAGCTGCCTCGTGCGTGTATGAAGCATCTGGGAAGAGAGACAGATTCTTCGTATCGGCAGGGTGTGCGAGTGTGGTGGAGCGAGCTATTTGATATGTAAAAGTCGCGAAAACATATGGCTCATCCGCGCACCGAAAGCCTCTGATCGACACTGTTGAAAGCGCACGCTCCGTACGAGTTCCAAATTTTTTCTAGATAGCTTCCGCTACTGAGTGGTGTGGTGCAACGATGGAAGCGTAAGAAGGTATCGAATTTCGCATCCAGTTTGTCGCGCAAAGAAAACGTTGAAGCTCTCCGGCAGTTGACGGCGCGTTCATACTCATCAACGCATCTGAATGCCGGGGGCTGAAAGGCACTCCTTGGACTGCTTTCACTAATCTACACATGTTTGCTTCACGCAAAAGCCTTTTGGACTTTATGCGGTCAACCATAAAGTTATGTGCTTCACAAAAAACAATGAACCTCTCCAGGTTTTGGAGAAGTTTATGTTCTTGTTCTGCATGCAGCAGAAAGACTTCAAGTCATTGCAGTACCTTGGGGATTTAAGGGTCGAAGGTGGCGTGTGTTACCGACTGGAAATGATTTTGGGCATCCATACCGCCCTGCAATATCCTTGTCGATGTGTACACGCCCAAAGGTGTCTGGATGGAAACGAGCTCTTGGGATCGCTTCGCGAGAGGCCCTTGCCAGTAGCTATGAGCCGTATCGAGGTTTGCTGAACAAGTACTTCCTCCAACAGCCTGTAATTTTGCGACTCAAGATGCGGCATTGACGAGGTAATGGGCTGTGTGCGCTGATTAGGGCCACGTCGGTCCGCGGTGAATCGAAACCCCTCCTTGCCCGGTTTAGGAACGACCAGAGTAGGACTGGCACATCTTGCAGTTGGAGTTTTGTAGACCGCGCGAACCGCCTCGAGATAACTGATAATTGTCGCAATAAATGCACGCTGAGCCGGCACATACCTACGCCACGAAGATCTGCATGGGCGAGCCGTAGTTTAGTGTTGTATGACGAGTGGTTCGACGTTTGCTGGTCTATCCGGCCCGAGCCGAATCCGGAAAACGTTTCGATACTATGAAGTTATGGTCCACAACTTGGATAAACCCGTGTCGGTCATCTCGTTGGCTTTAGCGTTCTCCTGTAGCTGCGCGAATGCATCCCAGATCGGCTCGTCCTAGTCAACTCCGATTGCAGCACCCGCAGTTTCATTAAACTCAACAGGGTCATCATCGGCAGCATCGTACTTCAAACCCCTGTAGGCGACAGCCGCGAGAATGAGATCCCATGCATTGATTTCGACGAACAACTTGTTGTCGACGGCGTCTTTCACGATTTCGAGCTAACTTCGAAGATCGAAACCTATTCGCGTGCAGAAAGGTCCTCTGATGAGTTCCTTCGTTACTTCATGATCAGCTACCAAGAAAGGCACATCATGTATTCAAATAGGAATGCGTGTGCGTCTGTGTTTCTGGAAATGGATGCGGACGTCCACCGGGTGCAGTCACCTAGTAGACGTTCCACCCGTACTGCATACTTCGGAATGCTATGTAATGCTAACTTACGTGGTATTCCAAAATGTGGAGTTCGTGTAGGACAAAGGTTTTCCTCATGGACGCTGACTTGTAAAAACAAAATATTTTGAACCGCCTCCAGTGAACGCCCGCATCCGCTATCCGCAGTTCATGTCCTAGTAAAACGTCCAGCTCGTACTGCGAATTTTGCAGTACACTGCAGTTCCGCATCTCACATTACATACCTTAATATCACATGATGACCTGTAGCCTGCTTCACGTGAATAAGCTTATCTCGGACTCCTCGTACTCATAATTGCGTTCCGACGGATTTTGGGCCACTGCACTGAGGGCCGCTACGCGCGATATGCGCCATCTGCGGCTCTGGGAAACTGAGAATTATGCTCAACGGTGTTCGACTGCACTGGCTCACCCAGAACTTTGCCGACGTCACATGGCAAGAGATGACGTGTAAAACTCTGCGCTCATTTCTTGGGCAGTATTGTAAACATAGTGGAACGCAAAGAAGGACTAACGTGTAATCCGCATAATGAGTGGCAGATCGGATGAGTTCTGCTGGACGGCGTCAGTTTAGTGCGTGCCAAACAGGAGACGTGTTCCTGCTTTGCGGGGGTCAATTGTAGTCGCTTTGTCGTTCGAATTGCGTTCGTGTAGTAGAGCCTGCTTTGTGCATCGACCTTGCACTGGTTCACAATGCGCGCACGAACTCATACATCTGGCACCGCGTGGTTTGCGCCGAAGTTTTGCCATTTGCAGCGCAAAGCTGAAACCTACAGTCGAGTCGGCATCCTTTCATACGAGATAACTTTCGTCATGCGCTATATGGCTACCTATCTTTAGAAGCAGGTGGGGCGTATAGACGCCAACAATTCACTCCACTCTTCCTATAACCGTGCTACATTCGACCCGTGCAGAACGGGAGGCACTCACCTCTTGTTCTGAACAGGTTTTACACGTATCACAGGAGGCGTAGAAACAAATCGAACCTTGAGTCGACGTCGGAGAGAGGTTCTACACGTGTATTTCGTGTCGTTGAAACGTATACTATTTCTAAGATCGGTGGGGTATCACTAGTGACAAGGGCTGAGATCTGTACATATGAACATTCCTGGGCAGATGGATGCTGTATTTCAGATGACATTTCGCACATACATCTGCCCATGTGCTTTCACATGTGTAGATATCAGGGCCTGCTACTATTAACATCCCCCTAGTCTAAATTTCCAGTACTTCTGAAACCTCTTCTTCCTGCTATAGCGGCCTCACACTCGCCCACTTCTCTGGGCGACAATTCTTGCGGTTGAGCTCAAATCTTTCTCAGCTGCTGCAGTGTTGTTTGCTCGCCTGGAACTAGTTCTCAAACTGGCAAGTAGTGCTTAAGTTTGTTTGACTTCATGCTATTCAGCCACTTCTTCGTGCAGCTACCTAATCCTCCACACTACTTGTCAGAACAACAATCAACACCTCGGGGTCATCCGATTCCAAACAATCATCTATATGACTGATCTCCTCTGCCCTACTACTCCAGTCCGCGTCTGATTCTGCATACCGAGCGACGTCTGGGTCGTTCCCGCTGTCCGACTTCTCACCGCGCTCATCATTCCTACGCCTAACACGGGCCACCTCACTGGCTAGGAACTACTGTAGCCCTCTCAGTGCGTAGAACAGCTGGTCCGCCACACCTTTCCCTTCCGGCATAAAATACACATGGTGCCGTACCGTCAACCCATCCGCAATGCGGTCCTCACGTTCAGTCCCGGCGTGCTTGAGATCCCCATGCCCGAAAAAAAAAGATTTGGTCGACACGATCATCTGCTTCATCTTGAACAAAGCCGACGCGGCTACCTGCTCGCTCTCCTCCCTGGAGACGAGCGCGTGTGAATAGTCACGCACCCACAACGGGAATCCCACTGCCCTGGTCACAATTGGAAAAAAAGCCCAGCGTCTCTGCTTTCAATGAGTCGTCAAAGTCATTTTGCGGCTCTCGCGGAGGGCAGTCCATCCCAGTAACCAAAACCCGACACCCTACCTTAGGAATAAACAGCTTCCTCTCAGGTATCTTCCTCAGGCCGACGTATTTGGCGACATGACCCATCCACGCGTCCAGCTGCGCACGACTTCGCGAAGCCCACTCGCAATCGCCCCTCGATTCGCAAGCTTCGATCAGCAGGCTCCATGTACTGGAGTAGCGGGCGGTTCTCAGCCTCCCGGCTAACTGCGTCCCCCTCGTCTTCCCCCTCGTTCAAGATCGGGTTCCATCAGGTCTCATTTGGCACCTATCAGAGGGCATTCTCCGCGTTGAATGTACTTTCCCCCGTCGAAAACAACTTTTCGACGGGGGAAAGTTTCCACTTGGGCGTGAACATGAATGGTTCAAAGCTTCCGCGCGGAATGCCACTGGAGTCAGCGAAGTTCTTACGGCAGGTGTAGCCGAGGTGCTGAAGCTCACCTTGTCACTTCTCAAAGTAGGCATATCCGCTGCTATAACCCTCAGCCCCGTCTGCTACGTTCCTCCAGAAGTGTGTCTGAGGCCGGTTCGGCTCCCAGGTGCCCGGACTCACAACGATACCCTCGAGCTCGGCAAAGTACAGGACGCTTCCCATGAAAAACTGAAGTCAATGCATAGCTACGATGTCCTTGATGGAGAGGGACAAGTGCGCCCGGTGCGCAATGGGCATATGAATGGGGAGCGTCCGCAGCATGGAGTGCGGGTTTTTCGACATCCACACGCGCAACTTCTCTTCGTCATGATCTAGCGGTCCGACGTATGCCCTATTTTTCCCACTGTCGGGTTCTTTCTCAAACAGCACAGTCTTGTCCATAGTGCCGACCCGGCAGCTGGCTCGGAACTTTTCTGTCTAAAATGTGTGCGGCACCTTCCCGTTGGCCCGTGACCTCCTGGGCCGCCCTAGTCTTCTCAGCGACCTCTCGTCTCGACTGCTCCACTGCGTCTTTGACTCCAGCAGACTTCTCCGACTGCACAAACTCCACAAGTCGAGGTGTTGACAGTGAGGAGGGTGCAGCCATTCTCTCCTGGGCAAGTGCTTTTTTCGCGGGCAGTAATCCTAGGGCCTTCCGTGCACAGACTACAGGCTCGAGTGCAGTCGTGTGGGAAGCAGGAGCACGCCGATCACAGCTGCGTGTAGAATGCACATGAGCTGGGGTCGTCACGCGAGCTGGGGCGGTATGCTTGCTGGGCCTCATTGCAAAGTGCTCAGTTACCTTCTTCGTTAAGCGCGTAGCGCGGGCCTGGTTGCGCTTCTCCACATCCTTTCCAGAGTCAGTGTCTCTCTTGGGGAAGAGTTGCATCTGGTTCAGGAAGAGTTCTTTGACGGATATTCTGCGGAGTTTCGATTGAGCAATCTCAGTCCCCAGGAAGTCGTGACAACTCAGGCCCTTCATCTTGCCGTGCTTCTCGAACGAGTATAGGCAGATTTGGAAGAACTGGTGCGCAAACGCGTAGAAAGCTTCAGATTCATACTTTCCGTCCCGGTCCGGGTTGTTCATGATCCGCGACGCCGAAGGTATGAGCGGAGCTACGACTTGAGGCCTCTTTGACCGAAGATGGTGGTCATCAAGTCGAGTGATGAGGAGCTTCTCAGAGTTCAAGGTTTGGGAGGTCAAGTCGCGCACCACTTTCACGAGGCTTTCGTCCCGGAGAAAATCCTTCGCTACGCGTATGTAGCGGCGGTAGACAGACAGGTCGATTGCTGGCAGCAGAATGGCCTTGGTCACTGCTTCCCCAGTCCCTTCCGGACCCAACGCGAGTGGGTCCATGTCGTTCTCTACCGCGAGAGCCTGCATGAAGTGGATGACACTTATGAGGTAGTGAAAGAACGAATTGTCTATGCGGACCAGTTCGGCGGAGGCGTTCTGCTGGGAGGCATCGGACACGACTTCCGTATCCGTCATGTGCCGTCCATCCCTTCGATGGACAAGACGCAGGCGGAGACGTTCGCGAGCCCTTCCCGTGCCGCCATTTTCGTCGTTCAGGCAAGGGACAGCTCGGCGGCGATGAAGGCCGTCCGCCATAGCACACTTGACAGCTTTGCACAGCACCGTGCCGTCCTTGATGGCCTTGTCAGCGATATCTGGTAGCGAGGGATTGTTGCCTCGTCGCACTCTACCCAACATGACGCCAAGATCGTACTTATAGCCGCGTTCAACCATGTTGGCTTGGAGCCCGTCGATGGCAGCGTCCGTGCTTTTGCGGAGAACACTCTGCGGGTGTATATTCTGCGCAATATATAGGTAGGCCTCGGTGGACCGGTAGTTGGCCTTTGAGAAAGTCCGACACGACACCGGCTGCTCCTCGACCTCCACGGCAACCACATCGGAGTCCTCACCGTCCGAAGTCTCTGGTGCTTGGGAGCGGCCGTCCGAGGGACGCGCTTGGACTGAGGCGTCCCGGCGCAGGCGTTTCCGGTGTGGATACTCCAAGGGAGAGGGCTGCACGCCCGCTCCGGCCCGGAACTCCTCCCCGTCGCCGCCGGCTCCGATTCCGGCTCCGATCGTAACCCCAGGTGCGGCTCCGTGCCGAGCGTGAGCGGTTCGCGGGTGGACCTTGTGATGGGATGTACGTAGGTCATCTCAAAAGTACGCCACTTCCGAGAATGGATCAGTGACAGGTAGCAAGGAGACGGGATTCTTTAATGGGGAGGCGGAGAAGATGAGAAAGGATCCGTGTGCGAGGGAGGGTTGACGGGTGACGTTCGGGAATCGAAATACTGAGAGAAGGAAGTGGTAGTCCAGGAGGGGTAAGGACACAAGGGCCACGTGAGGTTCAATGGGCACAGTTAGCGGCAATTATCGTCGCGCCCAAAAGAGGCAATTCTGACCACACCGCATTAGCTGCATTTCACGTTTGAAAAACAAATGAAGCTCCGCAACGGAGGGGTGTCAGTAATGACATGGGCTCAGATCTGCACATGTGAAAATACCTGGGTAGGTGGGCGTCGTTTTTGAGATGATATCTCGCACATCCATCTGCTCTTGTGTTTTCACGTGTGTCGATCTCAGCCCGTGCTACTAGTAACATCCTCCAGTCTAAAGTTTTATTACTTCTGAAACCTCTTTTTCCTGCTATAGCGGCCTCACACTCGCCCACTTCCCTGGGCGACCTTTCTTGCAGTTGAGCTCAAATCCTTCTCAGGTGCTGCAGCGTTGCTTGCTCGCCTAGAACTAATTCTCAAACTGGCATGTAGCGTTTTAGTTCATTTACCTGCATGGTATTTTGGAAGATTACACCACGTACTTAGGAGCTAACCTTATCTCTGTAGTTTGTGAACAGGTCCTGGCCGTTCAGAATTTTACTAATCGCACGGATCGTAACGTTGTTCAGTGAGCGTAGAGCTCTCTGCGGCAATTCCGCTCCATCCTCATAAAACCCAACGTTTGTGTCTGGCGCTCTAGAAGTACCTCTGCTTCGCCCCTCCTCGTCCCCAGGATGATACCGGGTGTCATTCACGAACCTTTTCCAACAAAGTGGTGCCTGTACAATGTACACCTTATGCCTTGGACCTTCACAGGACTCCGCTCGCCTTTCCTCTAGAAGGCCTACCCGGTTGAAACGCTCTTTGTCTACCCCCAGACTTCCACCTCCGCAGATTTTCGTCTTTCCAGCAGAGCGTGGTACTCTTCTGGCCAGTTGTCCACCGACGTCCGTGAATAGCACGGGAAAAGCATAGGATCCCTGGCGCAGTTGGCAATAAAACGGACTATGTGGTTTGATAGATATTGGTACCGGGGACACGCAACACGAGAATTTGCAGGGCACCTCAGCCTCGTAGCATACACATTTCGTTTCACGCCGGCGGAGTACCTTGTGGCAAGCTCCACCACCGTCGGAGAGCCAACATTGTCGGACGCTGTGTTCGCAACGATTTCGCAAAACGCCTTAACCAAGCTCGGTACAGCTTAACTGACGCAGTCGTTATCCTTGTCGCACCCCGCGAAGCGGCGATGTCTCGGAAGCCCCATGCATGCCCTTGCAGTTGGGTAAGTACCACTGAACGGGTCTACTTGAAGGTGCCCCGGTGTTGAATACTGTAACACCAGCTCGCTCATGTGCTTGGTGCTCGTTTGCTCAGGGCGAAGCATCTTTGTGCGACTCCCTTCGTCAGCTCTTCTCACCACCTCTTCGGGATCCACACGCTGTATTCCATCCATACAGTTCGTCCAGGCTGCGTGCGACGACTGCACATACCCGTTGCTCTGGTAGCATACCAGGGCGAACTGCACCTCAAGTGCCACATTCCTCCGCCAGAATTGAACAGCCCATTGCGTGACTGAGGCATGGGCACATCGTTTTATACCTGTGTTTTGCGTGTAATAACCTCGAGCTCAAACGTGGACCATCGGCTAGTTTCCCACGTTAAGCACGAAGTCCTTCTGCCGCCTCCCCCTCGACGCACTGACCTAGTCACTCACCTCGTCGTGCACATCTCGGCTGTAATGCTCGAGGCGCGAAAGCCACATGCCGAATTGTAGGCCACAACCAAAAAGTGATTCCGAGGCCGGTTTTAGCAAGCAGTGCGTCGAATAGTGTGATGGAGGCGTCCATATCCTAGTGGGTGAAGACAACATGGGCAAAACTGTCCACACCTCGCTCGCTTCTGGTGTTGAACCGAGGGTCCGTCAATAGCAGCTAAACCTTACCCTCCAGGCACTTACCCGAGTCGATAGCGGGATGATTCAGGAGGTCGTATTAAATGCAGATGTTTACACGGTAGTCCGACTTAATCACGACGAGCACATCGGCGAGAAGGTGGGTCGATGGATTCTCCGCTGAGAGTGACTCTTCCAACCCCTTCCCCGGCAGTGGGGACGGCCTATTGCGGTTGGCTGGTTCTGAGGCTTCTCGAAGAGGGTTTTTCGGCTTCGGCGCTAATGAGATAAGAGTCGACGGGAAAGACTCAGTAACTTGCCGCGTACGACTGTGTGCCACAACCTTCCCCACGTAGTCGTCGCTACCATGCAGTTCCAGCTCAATCTCCTCTTCCAGGCGGAAACACAAAGAATGGGGAGGCTGCGCGGAGAGTCTCACACTGGGCGTTGTGCTCGACAGTGCCACCTGTCGACGAAGACGCGGTCCTGTATCTTCCCGATCGGCATCCAACAGCTCAGAATCCACCTCAATAATCTCTGAATAGGCATCATCAACTTCAGGCGCTTCACGCTGAAGCCCCAAGGCCTCCCGGGTATCCCCGCGCAGGTCGGCAAATAACCTTGGCAAGTGGTCATCGTGTGACTTCAAGCGGTCCAGATACGGCCAGTTGCTGCGGTGCCTGACATCGTACAATGTTTCGTTTGTAACGGCAGCTTGCGAGCCCGACAGGAATAGACTGGTACCCGCCCGCATTGCCGCATCCTTCTCAGCCGTTCGTCCCGAAGCTACCGTACTGCTCGTACTCTCCTCTACACTTCCAACCGCATTCCCTTGGAGCGTGGTCTCCTGCGAGATGGTTGCAAAGCCACAAGCGCGTGACTTGAAAGCAACAAAGTACTGAACGCGCGAACGAAACGAAACGTAGGGTCCGACTAACACCTCGAACTCCGAAACTCCTGCAGTCTTCGCCAGCTTTGTCCTTGCCCGAGTTAGCAGTTGTACAGAAGGCGCGAGACGATTTCCAGCTTGATTTCTCTTTTGCAAAGCGAATACACCTTTGCTGCCGCACCTCAAATGGCATACGTTGATCGCGTGGAAGAACATGCGAACCTTGAATGCCCTTGGGCGGCCAACAAAAAATGTCCCGGGCAGAACTAATTACCGAACCTTGCTGACATTAGAGGGATGAAACTTGGTGCCGACAAGATGGGAAACACCAAAGTTCCTGTTCCTGATGGCCGCATCCTCGAGCTCCCCGATCCTGTTGTCTTTTCGAGTCAGCAACACTACTGACAGTGCTGTGCGCACTATCTACTTCGTCTGCTCGCAGCCCAGCTCGCGAGAGACCTGGTCGTCGCTCGCGATAGAAGTGCATAAGTCGTCGCCAGGCCTGGTCTGCTTGCTCTTCACTGCCGCAATTTCCTTGGTCGCTATTGAGGCCTCGGCGTCTGCTGCGATGACAAAGCGCAAGAGGGCCGACATATAGAACTTATTGAGGTCAAAATTCGCGTTGACCTTGGATGAAGAGAAAAGGGCAATGAAGGCAGTCAAGGACACGACGGCTGTTGCGGGCCGGCTGACTTCAGGCGGCGCCATGGTTATAGTGCGGTGAGAAACGAAAGAGGAAAGAGAAGCCCAGGAGTGATATGGATGCAAGGAGGGAGGAGCAGAGCGTCGCAAGCGAAGCAAGGAAAACCACATGTATCGAAGTACAGGGAGGAGAGGCGACGACAAAGCAAGGAAAGCAGATGAGACCATGTCGATGTATTTGTATCACAAGGGTGTCAGGTGTCATGCTGTGGAAGCAGGGTGTGCCATTTGTATCGAGGACAGGGACGACAGCGGCCGGGAACGCGACATGCTGACACACGCTCACGTTTCTGTTCCGTAGCAGCAGGTACTAACAGTGTCGCCCCCTTCTCGAAACTTGGAAAAATAAGTAGATTATTTAGGGTGCGCGGGCTTGTCACTAAACTAGTGATAGGGGCTGAGATCGAAACATGTGATAACACATGAGTTGATGGATATGCGAAATTTAATGTAAAAAAAAACCTCTGCCTGCCCATGTATTCTCACAGGCGCAGATCTCGACCCCTGTCATTAGTGACACCACCCAAGTCTGGGTTTTCATTGCTTTCTGGAATGCTCATATGCGGGCCCTCAGCCCCTGCTTCAAGTACTCCCGCTGATGCTTATGATACCTGAAACGCCTGCAGGCACTCTCCACGTGTGCATGCCTTTACAAGGGCCCCACTACCGTTGGGAGCTGCTAGCCAAGACTTCTACTGCTCTGTTCACAACAACTACGACGTAGCTTTCAAACTCGTTGTTCTCACCGATCCCCCGTCCGGCCTGTCCGGCCTGTAGCACACCTCTACATCGATGGCTCCACCTGCCAGAAGGACGAGAAGGGCTGCTTCGATGCAACGATCGCGCAAGCGCACTCGCGAGCAGCGGGATGGGGACGGTAATTCCCCGGCTGCGCATGTCGCTGTGACTGCATCGAACCACCAGGACAACGCAACTCAGTGACACACGGCAGACAGGTCAACGGGGGTGGTCCAGCCCGAGAAAACGTCGGCGCCGCCTCTGTTTGATTCAGAAGGTGAACAAGCCGATGGTGCCATTGTTCTGGAAACTCAGGCTGCTATGATAGCACTGGCAGTTCCACCACGGCGTGCTGCCAACCAGATGCCTCCTTGCCGTGCGTGTATTCAATCTGACTGCTGCTCGAGCACCGCCAGCTTCACCGTCTGGGCCGGAATTGATTCTGCTCCGCGCGTCCGCACGCCCAGCATTGCCGCCCTTGTGCAGTCATTCATCCGCCGCGGAGGAGGGCAGAGTCATCGTGCGACCTTACGTCTTCCTGAGGCATCGGGTGTAAGACCACCTTGGTCTCCACCTCCACCCATGTGGTCTCGGACAAGGGTTGGGAGTTCCGCTGTAGCCCGCTCACAGTCGATCTCGCGTGAGCAGATGGAAGAGCTGCAAACTATGCTTGCCGAACAGACGAAAAGGGTCAGGGCGCAGGAGGAGGAGATTGCTAGTCTGAAGACAACGGTCAACGACTACAAGGAGAAGGTATAGCAGGCTGATCAAGAGCTTTTTCCGGTGCGGGTGACGATTAAGGCAACATTTTCCGAGTTTCTGCCACCGCAAGCCGAATTCAAGAATTTCAAACATGATAACGAGAGCCTACGCGTAGTTCGCAGGATTTATGGTGGCAACCAGCAGGCCACACCGCGTGCCAAAACTGGACATGGTCAGAGTAGGAAGGATATGACACAAGTCCGGTCAAAATACGTAGGTGTTGCCACGACCATCGAGAAGCAGATTTTTGCAATGCTGCCACCGGGAAAGTGCTGAGTTGCACCAAACAAGACCTGTTGCTGTCCAGAACTAGGCGAGTTGTAGTGAACCGTGCGCGGCCGAGGAGCTTTCCGTGGACGGCCTAGAGGGTGTCGTGCCGATTCCACCGATAGCTTTTGCCAATCGTAAGGAGTACTATATGCGTTCCTACTACGATGAGGCCATGGCTTTGGTTGGAATGGTGCGTGCACAGCTTGGCACCGGGAACTGGTCATCCTTGTTTTGGACGCCAAATCCCGCCGCGAGGGCGAGGAGGCTGTTTCAACAGACCATTCTCTATGTGCAAGGATGAGGCAGACAACCTCTGACATGATGGGAGCGCGGAAGAGAAACACTAGCGACAAGCTTTTCCAATGCCTTGGGTATATGTTCTTCACGTCGCGGAAGACCTCGTCTGTATCGGAGAGCGAGCGGGCGGAGCGCTCATGTCAGGCACTTCAAGCACGGGTGAATCTGATGGGTCCAGAAGGGAAGCAAGCGACTCCAGGCTTCTCATGGTGGCGACTCAGTAGGGTCGGGGATCTAGCGTGACGTAATTTTTCTGTACCAAAGGAGGTGTGTGAAGTTGAGGAGGGTGACGTACTGTTTGGAAATTCTGTGGGGAGACATGTCCTTGACGAGCTCCGAGGGTACCATGCTCAGCAGGATGGGACATCCGTGTACACGTCTATCACGCAACTCAAACGCCTGGATGCCTGCCTGGCAACAGTGGTATCCTACCTGCAGCATGCTGAGGGCCGTAACGGCTAGCCCCAACGCGCTTAAAGCCTGAGGTTCTCCAAGTCACTGCCCTTGGCAACCGCGCAGACACTATGCACCGATTGCAGCGTTTTATGCTGCATTGTTCCGCAAGATATTTTTTGGTATGGTTGTACTGTTGATGGGGCGTTGCATGAGTCGGTGAGTGACGGGATGGAACGGTCTGGTGAAGAGGATGGCGAGGATTTGTTAGGAAGGGCCGCTGGAGTAGCCACAAACGTGATGAAGGTGGGTTCAGAGAGCAAATTCTATGTCGCGTTATGGAAGATGTTGTTTTCGGACAACATATCCAGTATGCTTGGTGCTGTTGTGGATTGCTAAGTTGCACATGCAGACTTAAGCGAGGGCCCATATGAACTTTGCAGTGGCACATCTGGCCTGTCACGTCTTCCGGCCACAACTTTGAATTCTCCCCCGCGCGCTGTTGTTGGAGCAGCGGACGAGTAGCTGTCGACGCACAGAAGAATGAAAAGGAAGGAAATCATACTTGTATGTTGGTGGATTACTAAACGGATTGTAGTTTTCTGATGCATTTAATTCTAGTGCAGAGAAAATGGCGTCTCCATTCGAGGGGAGGGTACAGGTAGGACTGGCCGCGCATCGGGGTCCCTGTATAACCTGTCTATGTAGAAGCGACGGTAGGGCCAGTGGAGCTGAGGAGTGAAGGGGGGATGTGGAAATTTGACTGCACCACATGAGCTGTGCCAATGATAGTAGAGCCCTTGCACAGGCGAAACAGGGAGAACCACGAGTTTGACGCCCTCGTCGCTGCATCTCTGGGCGCGGGGCGAGATATTCTGTGCGATTTACATTCTCATCTGTAGACCACCGCAAGCACTCGCATTGCAGATTGTCATCAACAGCGTTATTTAGTGGGATACAATCCATGTACCGAGCGGAGGCATACTCGGTAGGTTGCTCTGATTCACGGTGATGTATACACAACAGAGACTGAACCTGGGTCACCCGTAGAGAATCCATGTGTTTGTCGTCGTCAGTGGCCCGGAGCGCGAAGCTGAATCGCTGCCCTTCCGTCGGGCCGAAGCTGTTATTTGCAAAAACGGGCTGAATGACATGTTTCCGCATTGCGTTGAGTCGAATGACTTTCAGGTCGGGATCATAGTCGTTGATGGAAACACAGAAGGCGCTGAGGATGTAACCGCTTTTGACGATAATAATTTGGAGCGTGTGACATGTGTGAACCGAATATTGCTGGAGAGGATCGGCGCGGACATGGCCTAACAGCACGGTGGTGCCCTGATCACCCAGCCGGGCAAGAAGATTGATGGACATATCGGGAGCTTCTCCCCGCAGTGGTTGGAGCATCACGACAGTGAGGCGGCCCTCTTCGTTTCCGAGAAGTGGTATGGCGAGGGTTCTCAAGTGAGCGAGTTCGCGGAGGTACATTCTGAAGCCCTACCTGACAAGACGCGCCGCGTACCCTTCGTTTAGACTACTGTTCGGTGGTGGGAGGAGACGCAACTGGAAGACGGAGCCGACTTGAGTTCGACCGGCAGGAAGGTTTTCGGACTGGTGGATTCGGCGGACGGTTTCGTCCACCGCTATTGCCCTTTTGCTTGGAGATGTGGCGGTAGTCTTGCTTGAATTCAATGTGAGCGTGTTCATAAACAACGGCATGTAGATTTTGTAGGCCCCTAAAGTTGTAGATGTCATCTGCAAGGTGGTCAAGGATATAAAATTTGAGGGTCTGGAGCCTAGTCGGGTGGTGGTCCCCAAACATGTGGGGCATGGAGGCTTTACCCTTATTGACACGGTCCTCAAGGTTGTCAACCTTGGCGAAGCTTCAGTGCTTCTTTACTCCCTGTCTCGAGCGGAGTATTAGAGTGTTTGAGTACTGAGCGCAATTAGATGCGAGGGGCGCGGAGTCAGCTTCATCACAGCAACGGTCTATAATTCCGGCGATAATTGGAAAGACCGTATCAACGTACTTGTAGTGTATTGCTTCCAGCATACCGCGGACTCCTTAGATTTTGTAGAGTCCGTTCACGCGACTGTGCCTTTGGGAGGCGGAGAAATCGACGTGTAGGCCGTGAACGTAAAAGTCCTTCTGAATGGCAGCCCCAACTAAGTTGACTCCGCGAAAGAGAGCTGTGCCGATGGTTCTGACCTGTGTCCACCTGTTGCCGGCAGATGCTTGCGCTGTAAATAGGACGAGAGAGTCAAGTCTAAGAAAAAAGCATGTCTTGATTACCTTGGAGATGCCGAGTTAGAAGGGGTGCAGCGGTTCGAAACCGAAAATGGAGTGTATGTCGAGATGCAAATTGGACGGAAGCGGGGGCCTGTTTTTAGAAACGATCGCAACCTCCGCAGGGAGGAGATGGCGAGGGTTTGTTGCGCCTGTGCAGTGGCAGCTCGTGCCTCAGCCGGTCTGCCCAGCAATCCATGAGCAGCGGCGTCGGCCTCGATATCGGCAAGGTTTCTGCAAAGACGGATGGTGGACTGCGAGGTGCGCGGCCGGAATGAGGCGGACGGACTAAGGAGATTTGAAGGTACTTCGCAACGCTGGCAGGATTGGCTGGTTTTTGTGACTGACTGAGTCCCGATGATGTCCTTCGCCTCGGATATGGTGCAATAGTAGGTGTTGAGGACTGGTTGACGTTTCCGCAGACGATGGTAAGTATCTGGGGATGTGAAGCCTGCGAGGGCTTTTTCATACAGACGCGATAGCAGAGAGTGCAGGACGGAGTGCGCTATGGAGGATTTCGTGTCTGGTGCGCGAGTAGTCGAAGAAGGTGGAAGGACGTCGAAGTCTCTGTCGTCCACGCTGGGGAACGGCTGGACAGAAAGACAGGCAACGACAGTGTGCCGGGATATTATGCAACGTCGACAGAATGCGGCAGGGAGGATGAGGAGAGTGAGATGCACGAGATAGGCAACGAAAGCGCTTTCCTTAAGCGTATTGGCGGATTCTTCCGTATATATCTGTGTGCAACCTACAAACGAGTGTGTCCCCGACGTCCCAGTGTCCCAGATGACACCCTCGAGCTCGCTACATATGACCTCTTCCTTGAGGTCTTGACAAACTTGTCGGTGCACGACAGTCTGCAAAGGATACGCGAAGAGAAACGTGTCGCTATGCCGGGGGTCACCACAAGGGCGGAAGTAGGGAGAATCTGTGATAGCTTGCGTCACTTGCTTTCGCAGGATCTCGACAGGGTCCCGGAAGTAGGCCGTTCCAAAGGACGTACCACTGCGGTCCGACACATGAGTTGCGGAGAAGCCCTGGTGGTGAAGCTCCTTCTCCACAACAGCGAGTGTGAGGGAGCGACACTGTTGTGAGGAGCAAACGCGGTCTCTAGAGCGCGCGAGAGAAACATCAGGATCTCTCAGGATAGAGACGATCTCGTCAACCGTGCGCGGGCCAGAAGTCTTCTCAGCTTCGGCACAAGAGGCTGCGATAGATTGTATGAGGAATTTGGTCTTCCTTGTGGTCGGTTCTGCATCAGAATGACACAGGAATGGGAGCAAGAGAAGCAGAGGCGCCGAAGCCTCAAGAGAAAGGACCGTGTCATCGTAGTGTAAAGGAGATTCTGGGCCGGTTGAACCTTGCGGAGAAGTAGGGACGAGCTCGGCCGGTTTGTGTGTTCGATAGTGCCCCTGTTGTTCGCGTTTGGAAAGAGGGTATGCGTCGGAAGATGAAGAGACGCAGTGCCGAAATTTGGAGCACATATTGAGGGCTGGAAAAGATGGCTGCAAGGAGAGGGGCTGGGGGGAGGAGTGATAGAACGGAGAGGTAGGACATTCTCCGCGGGTGGAGCTATCTTCTTGTTTTCACTAAGTACAAGACGGTAGGTCTGGTCGCGAGCACTCCCGCATTCATGAAACTTTGTGCAGGTTTCGTGCAAGCAGGAGTGGTCAAGGTGGAAGATCGGGCTTCTCCTATTTGACACACGCGCGCGCTATTGGATGTGTCGCCGGACGAACATCACGCCTTCGCAGACGGGTACTACAACGACAGGTGGGAGTCGAAAAGCAGTGATACTTTGATACCCCTATTCGAAAGATTTCTAAACTTTTGGACGGTCTATGGTAATTTCATCTACAGTATGTTCAAGGCACGGCGGCGAAAGTGTGCAACTCAAGAACTTGCCACAGGCCCTATTTAAACCGTAGCGACATGGAACGCCACCTCGCCAAATCTGCAAAGGCACCCTGCCGTCAACAGAATGTACTTACCCACTGTTTTTCCTTGTGATGCGACGGCGTGCACAGGTAAGCAGCGCGTACCCGAAATGGTATTCGCATAAGCACGAAGGGTTTGAGCGGGACAGGGGGCGTCGTTCAACAGTGGTGAGACGTTTGATATGCGATGCGATGCGGGGAGAGTGGGCTGTTGGAGGTGGAGAGGGTGAGGGAGTGCGGGTGACGGTGGGATGTGGTGTGCAAACTGGAAAGGATAGTGGGCGGGAGGGGTGACGTCATGGAAAAGTGGCAAGACGTGTGGTCTTCGATGCGATGCAGAGAGTGCCGGCTGCTGGAGGTAGAGAGGGTGAGAGAGGGCGAGCAGGCGCGTGAGGGAGTGCGGATGATGGTGTGGTCTGGTGTGCCAACTAGAAGGGATGGTGGGCGGGATGGGTGATGTCGTTGGACAGTGACGAGACGTTTGGCAGGCGACGCGATGCGAGAAGCACAGGCTGTTGGAGATGGAGTACGATGGGATGCGGGGATTGCTGGCTGTCGGAGCTGGAGAGGCTGCGAGAGTGCTGGTGATGGTGAGCTGTGGTAGACAAACTGGAAGGGATGGTGGGCGGAATAGAAGGCGTCGTCGAAGAGTGGCGAGACGTCTAGTATGCGATGCGATGCGGGGAGAGCGGGCTGTTTGAGGTGAAGAGGGCGCGGAACTGGGGGTGCTCGTGGGGCATGATGGTGAAAACGTAGATCCGTCCAAATACTGTAGAAGGGCTACTCATTTTGCAGTACGGAAATGTAGAAGATCGAAACCGGACGTTCACCGCGCGCAGGGAACGTTCGGTTAACTTCCAGTTAGTGTGCTGCGCAGGTGCACTTCGCGCAGTTCTGAGTGCAGCAAAACTGCATTCGAAACTGGGAAATTTGCCGTCGTTGAGCAGTAAATCCAGGAATGGACTTCCACGCGTCCCAGTACGCTGCAAAGTATAGCTGCATCCCGGACTTCCACAACCCGTAGTGTGTCGGCTAGCTCTACTGGATTTGGACGTCCACCTGATGGAAGGTCGGGTCTAGTAATACTAGACCTGGAATTGCAAAACGTGTAGTAAACCACAGGTATTACTAGACCTCGTACTGCACTCAGTGCATGTGCACACCCATTTCCAGAAATACAGACGTGTCAGGAAGGTAAATGGTGATCGATAATTGAACACTACGAGAGTCACAGAACTTAATTTTGTTCTCCGCTGTAGTTTCCACGGCAGTAGAGAGCGGCGCAGTTTCCTCAGGCATTGCTACCTATGGATGAAGAGAAACTGACATCACCTTCTCCAATAGACTAGACGATATCGCAGTCACATCGGCGCCATAATCGCCAAAGGCAATGGCAGGTACTGTACCTTCTATGACTATACCATATCGTCCGTGTACATCCCGGGCAGCAGAGAGAGGCTCTCCATCGGGGACGCGTATTGCAGCCACCTTCTTTCCTCTCGTCTCGTTCTGTCTAGCTCGATACTCGTCGAAAAGAAGCTTTTTTGTTGCCTTCGGTGTAACAGTACAGTCTGCCAGGCGATCGACACCACCACAGTCGGGGTTGGGACACGGCTTGTCTCAGTTTGCTGACTTCATATGGCTTATTTGTTTCCTTTCGTTCTCGTCTGGACCTTTTGTCTTCCTATGCGTGTCAAGTCGAGCCACACCTTTCCGATCCTATTCACGATCCCTGTTCACACATCGATGTCGCAGACGGCTTCGCGCAATTTCACCTCCCTGCTCCTCAACGGCAATGGCGCTCAAGCGCTCCTGAAAGAATGATAGACTCGGCCTCTGCTCACCAGTCCAGTAGTCCTGTGCATCGCGTTGACGATCTTGCAACTCGGGTGGTTCGAGCTTCTGAACTAGCTTCCCAATTAGTGCCTTGCACGTTTCTTTACCTTTGACCAATTCTGGGGCTTGGTTGATGTCCAAAGCAGCAACGATCCTAATTATGAAGTTTAGCGCCGCTCCGCTGGGATCTTTCCTGCTTGACTCGTAAGTCACTCAGTCCAGGGCAAAGCAAACTATCTCCGTCAAGTCTTCTGGAGACGACGCGAGGCCAGACTGGCATCAAGTTGCGACGTGCTCGTCCGTCGCTTTTTCCAATATAGACGCTCCCTGGATTTCTGCAAGTATACAAAGGCTTTGCAAAACTTGAGGCTCAAAGCATAGAAAGATAGAGGCCGGCCCGATATGCCTTGACGCATAACAGGAACTATTCACGTCTTTCACCTTCTTCGTATAGGTGGCATACACAATTCTGAACTTGATCAAGTCAGGTTGTGTGACTTTTTTCAAGATTGTAGTCACAAGTGAATTAACCACTCTATAAGCCGCCGCGTTCTACTTAAGAAGCTTTATCTGAAACCACAAAACAAAACAACAAAATTAGGTACGTTCGGGTACAGTACGCCTCACGATCACACAAACACCGATCACCAAAATCAGTTCTGCCAGACACTAACAACAATACTCTTCAGAACAGAGCTCTTTGTTGTTGTCGTTCACCATCTGCAGTACCACCGCCCGATGATCGCCTCCCTTCTCGCCTGCGTTGCGCGCTACACTTTCGGCCGTCTCCACTCGCACCCTCTAACCGTTCCATTTGCCCAGCTCAGTCGCTACGCCTTCGCCTCGCCTCTCGCCTCTGTTCCTGCTCGCGTTCGCTTCGGCTTTGGCGAAACGTAGGGGCACTCCAGTCTCCTGGTGCCCCTCAGCTTTCTCGTCCGTCAAGAGGCTGAGGGGTTTTATTTTAGGGTGGCATCTGGCCTCCGTCGAGGCACATCTCCCGCTGCGCAGGGATTCAGAGCCGACCCTTATATTATCAGACGCTGACGTGAGACAGACGTACAATCTGCTCTCAGACAAAGTACAGCGATAATTGCAATATGCCCCGGTTGGATACGTACTGTGTAGACAAACCAAATTAAAACTGATTGCCCGTCTACATTACCATCTCTTACCGTATACATCTGTCCAGTACTTAAACTTGTGTGTTACCCGCACAAACGCAATCTTAATCTGCTACCCAGATCACATGAGTCCCCACGTACTGTAAGGACGAGCGGCCGACCATCTCAGCAAAGTAGAGCCAGAGCGGAAATAGCTCACATCAATTTACGAGCTTTGTCGCAGAAACTGGTTGCAGCGCAACGTCGAGCCAATCGATACTCGAAGTGCTCGGACCGAAGCAGCATCCTTTTTCCATTGAGTGGTACCGCCACGATGACATGGCCCCGTCGTGATAACAAACTGTACATCCCTCTGTCCAATTGTACTGATCAGTAATGTACGATTAAAATACCATGATGTACCTAGGCCCCTCGTTGAACTGGACCCTAGAAATTATCCCGGGGGGCATAACATGCTGGAATATCTAGTAAACGATGTGTAGTTTTCTTCGCTGTCCGCACATATATTGAATCGTTTTCGCATCCTCATTGACCTAGCACCCTCTTTTGATATCCTCGGAACGTTTATGCACAGCAACACATCCAGTTCACTGCTGCATGCAGTGAATTTATCCGTGGGTGCGATGCATGATGCTCTCGTAGAGAATGACGCTCGAGTCTACGTGCACAGGAATTGGCAAGACCGTGACGAGTTAACCTCATTATTAGGAAACGCAATTACGAATCATGATTAGGACTACAGAAAATTGTTCAATGGATCAAGATGAGACCTGCAATGATTCGAGATACCATTATTGCTACTATAGGTGGGAACTTGTGATCCCAAAGATGCAAAATCAAGCCGCCCCACCGATTTGACTGATTTTCGCACCATAATTGGCCTCGTCTATGGTGATGAATAGTCTACCTCCATCCGTATGGTTGTAACAATTACTAGCCATGTGTCCGTATGTGGACCTGTACCGATAGGGTATGAGAGACCTCCTCGTATGGGTATACGTGAAGGTGCATGTGATTCCAGATCTGGAAAGCAGTTCTGAGTAGTGTCCATGTGGGTAATGTACGCGCCAAAGGAGTATGTCGATACTGAATGAGGACGAAGTATACACTTGTCATCCTCAGCTGCCCTTGGAGGTCCTAACCATGAGTAGCTATAGAGGTACCATATAGATAGATTACAACAACTGCCGGTAGACGATACCTCTACGAAGCTGTTTTGGTTGTTTCTGTAGGTGTTTGAATTGGAGAGGTGTCACTCGGTACCTCTCCCAGACCCGACTCACAAAACCAACTCACTATCAATTCCTTCGACTCAGCGATGCGGCTAGGGCGAAGAGGGTACCCAGGGGACATAGGAGGACTTGAGTCTTTGCTTCGCGTTAGAAAGAGTGTCAAGAGTGCCATTAGGGAGAAGCCGAGGGGGAGAATATACTCTCCGCCGGAGAAGTGGGAGTCGCTTTTTCTCTCTCGGACTACTACGAAAGCGCCGGACCCAATGACTAACGCGAGCTAACCTTCTCCCGGATTTACTTGCGAGCAGTGGTGACGTCACCCGTTTCATCGTTGTGACAAACTTTTCGACCGTTGGACACTAATATATACTAGAATCATAAGTCGCGACTAATCTCCATAGATGATTCACATGCATATCTAAGTCATATGTAATAGGTGCCGCAGAAGGTGGGCGTACAGGAAGGGCGATGAATGCGAGATGGAACAGGAAGGGGCAGAATAGAGCAGAGCATGAAGCGAACAAGGTCATGAGCATGAATGGAAGAGAGCTAATACATCATTAATGCTTTACTCATATGATACAGTACACTGTATAGCCTTTTTCTAGACCACCGCATATTGGTTACGCTGTTTTCCTTTCGTTGACAGGTAGGGTGCGTTTGGCGAGATTAGAATTCAATTAGTTGTATCCGGGGGGCCTTGTAGGACTGTGGAGAGCGTGCCTCAGTTGCTACGTGAACTCCAACCAGTTAAGTATTATGTGGCTTTTAAAAATGACTGACGAAGTCATAATTATACATATACGATCCAATAAGACTTTGCAATATATGATTTAGATCTCGTCCGACGGTTTTTTGAGGTATTGGCAAAGGCCGGTTAGATTGAAGAAGCGGTATATGTTCTACAACAGCTTAGTTGCGATGATATGGTCGCCTCTTTCGTTCCGAAAGTGTCTAGAATGTGCAAGCTCGTCCCGTAGTGCGGGAAAACCGCTCTGCTTCTTTGAAAGAAGATTCTGCGGCAGCGGGAAAAAGGTCTATATTAGACACCACAATTTGTTGGCGTGGGCTTTGGAAGAACCACTTGAGGATATGCAGAGCAACATTGAAGCCGTCTAGCAAATCTAAACGATTACTGAACTTGGGCCTCGAGATATTTTCGTGCCTACTTCCTCCAGTACTGCTACGTTTTTCTCCGTGCAATACTGTAATGAAACTGTCAGACTTTGAGTTGCATTGCACTCCATCGGGCATGGCTGTAGATCACAGAAACACATTTGCTGTAGACTCGCATTTCCAATCCAGAGTCGTCTCGGTTGCATATTTCCATCACCAAATCTGCAGTAGTGTTGCACGAAGAAAATAGCGAGCGTAAATGAAGCGGTTCCCACCTGAAGAACTAAAAGTGTTGTAGTCACAATCATAACCAAAAGAAACTGAAGAACTAGTCAGCGGGAATAAAGAAACATAATCAGCACACTTATCACGGGAAATGATTGGCTCAGGATCGCGCTCAGCAACGGAGTACATGCAGTTCAGGTGGATTACATTGGTACTAGAGCATTTCAGCATAGAATATGGCGATGGTCTACAGTACTACTATTGATTGGACTGAAACTGAGCATACCAACAACGTGATGGGCTGGAAGTGTATCATGCCAGTATGACGGATTTGGTCCCAGATGAAACCTATTTTACTTTAGTCCACACTACCGAGTAAAAAGCTACTTGAAGCAGTACTTGGAACCAGTCGAATAGTTTAGACGAAAGAAAGGAAGTCATAGCAGTGGGGTGCTGTTGCACACGTGAATCCGGGAAGACGATTCGAAATGTTCATGCTTAGAATCGAAGCGGAATCGAGGGCATATGGACTTGACGAAATCAAATGGAATTGACCACACAGTTCCATGTCAGAATTGTGACTACCATAGATGGTCGTGCGGATTGTGCCAGATTTCGGGAGTGCTCTAAAGAAGGTACTTCGCACAGCCGCGTCATCCCCCGATGCCCGATGCCTTTAATCTCTTAAAGACTGTACAGTCAGGAACTTATACCATAACGAAATCGCTATGGTTTGTCCACGCAGTACCCCTTAGATTTAAAGAATTTTAGTTACATGGGTACTATATGTCAGTAGAACGCTTGGGAGTGTGCGGCGGTTTCAAAGAGCACCAGTTCACCACATGTCAGCGTTCAGACCGAAGGGCCTGTCAGCAATATGTACTGATTACTGTTCAACTGATAAAGACCAGTTGAAGTAAAAAGTAGTCATGAGTTAAGATGCATGACTAACAGCTGACAGTATGATTAAAGACTCAGTTTGCCGTAGCCGTAGGATACAGATAATTGATGATATCCCACTGAATTCAAGACCGCCATCACGCATGATGCGCACATGCCGACTGATAGTGTAGGTGACCAGCTACAGTACCTCGAATCGTTTAAGTCTAGGATTACGAGAGGTTTAACTAAACAACCACTTCTCTCAGCTCCTGCTGATAACTGTAGAGAACAGGCGACTTATGGAACAGGATCTGAATCAGAACTACAGTGAATTGAAAGACTGGGAATTGCACAATCGAGCTGCTCCTTGCGATTCTATTCGATGATTTGAGACAACGCTCGGTACCAGAGATTGTAAAACAATAACTGAAGCGCAAGTTGAAACCGATGCTCACCGACAGTTCGCACGCAAATGCGATGCAATAACACAGACTCATGCGAAATGCCTGTCGCTGAAAAATAGTTACTGCTGGCTGCTAGTAACTGCAATTCCCGCCTTCAGCTACCAGTTCTCAGCGTACTATAGTCCTGCTCCAAACACTGCCAGGAATTGTATTGTTACGAATCCTGATTCCGCGAGTGTTGGACTAATTCTCCTTCTCTGCTTATAATACTTTTCTCATCCGCATAGTCGTGACGTCAGTACACTTGCTCGCCTATATGCTGGAGCTGCTGAATATTGCAGTACAGACAATGCCATACTGGTGTATGTTAGGTACGTAGCGCCTAAGTTTCTCGCCCTACCGAGCTGATCTTGTCGGGATACGTGAGGGCATCGAAGCTGAGTGGTAGCAGAATGTTCCCACAAAATCGTGAGCTTGAAATGGAAACAGCAAAGGTCTTATCAGTGTGGGAGCGTTACTCGTGCGTAAAGGGGAGGAGAGAAATGTCATGGTTGGCTTTCTCGCTACACCACCGTCGCACAACAGTACGGACGCGTGTTATTCAGTGGGATCAGGACATCTAGCGTCCAGTAAATCGTGTTGGAAGGGCATGTTCGTGGCTAACTATGCGACATGAACATATATCAGGGTTATTGAGCGACGGGTAGTAGAGCTGACAGTAGGGAGGGGCGGTAAGGTGGCGCCATGGGTCTACACGCATGGATGTGGTCGTACTAGCCAATGAACTTCGGAAAGGTATTACAGTATGTCGGACCATAACTCTCCTCGTGAGGATTTTCATGATGAAGTGCTAATCAGCTGGCTGAACACCGAGTTTTTATTCATACCACGTGACAACAGAATGTATCAGCTGAGCTTTTTACAAAATTACCACCTCCGGGATGCAATGGCAGAGCAGTCGGCAATAATTCACACGATATCCGCTTTCGGAACCTTAGTAAATGCTGGAATGTAGTTCCAGTAGTTCTGGTAGGTCAATATCAGCGCAACTTGGATACTTACATAAGCTACTCGAATGTTTCGATGCAGATAGAAAGTTGATTGTGTTCTCGCATGAGATGTCTCGCTCCGAGGAACCGACAAAGGTGGTAAAAGAGGTTCCGAGAAACCCTCCTAACTCCGCCAGGTCTACATTGTCGCAATTGCAACACGAATCGACGATTTAGCTGGCTGTTGGAGGGTCAATTGTAAGCAGCACTGCAGGGAATTGTCAAACATATCTGGGTTGAAAATACAGTGATTTGTAGAACATATCCGAGCCGGAATTACAGTCGATTGGAAATGGCAATACATGACGTGATTCGTGTTATGGTAGTGGGTAGCCGGATATGGCAGCAAACTTTCCAGTCAGACCAAAATCGTACACTGCGACACATATTGGGCTGAATCAATAGAGCGATTCAATGAGGCCGAGAATTGCCGAAATTGCGGCTGATTGAAAAGAACTTCAAGGTAATCGCAAGGTGGAGTCGAAGTAGAGAGGGATCGTGAATGTTGGCCGTCAGAAGGTGAACGAAATGGACTTGAAGATACCCAAGCGATAATTCATCATGATGTTTCAACTGCTAACACACGGAGAGGATCTACCCGCACGGTGAATACTTCCATATGACAGAGGAGTAACTGCGTAGTCCTCTGGAATGCAAGATCACCGTTGGCTTGGGAAGCTGGCTGGTCACACATCTGCGCGGGAAGCGTGCACGCCCAGGTACTGTGTATAAGCAACGACTGAAGTGCTTAAACTGTACCCGCGTGAGGTCAATGGTTTAGTTTCCACGTGGCCCACTGAACTATCATTCAATTTTAATTATACTTGTGTTAGAAAAAAATGGTATGCCTAGTTCGTGATAGGTTACTAGGGTACACTCATCGGTAAACACCCAGTAATCTACTACTGTGAATATGTTCCACAAGAAACCAGGTGCGCGCTACTTAAATATAAAACCCCTCATCGTAAGGGCAGTCGCTCGAGATGAGCGGGTCCCAGAACGGCTAGGGTGCCCGTGACTTTGCCAGCGTGGACGGTGGGAGTATACCAAATACGGCAGAAGGAACGTTGCGCGGAAGCGAGCGTTGTTCGACGTCTTAGGAGAAACAGGTTTGTTTCGCGGTTGCCGCGGAAAGATGAAAGCTTGGGTTTTTTTTCCAAGTATTCATCGCTATGAAAAGAAGTTCTTAGAGCTCGCCGCGAGATCATTTATGTTCGTGGCATGCCTATACTACCGCATGGCTGGGCACCACGATGTTTGCAGATCTCAGCAAGGAAATTATTCCGTATGTATTGACTCAAGCTCTACAGGGGCTGTCACGAGAGCAACCGTGTTGCAGTTGCGAACGGATTGATGATGTAGGTAGCAAATGTGGAACGACTCGAGATAAGCATTGCAGGGAATTGACATGGGCATCCGGACCCGAAATAGAGTGGTTCATAAAACGCATCCAGATCGAAACTACATTTAACTGGAATTTTGGGAGTCGCAAAGTACGATTTCATTCCCGTGATGCTATTCGGCAACCCAAAATGTCGTTTTTAAGTTACGAATCAGACCCAAATCGTGAATTGTGAACAATGCGGGGCTGCAATTCAAGCGCATGTGCGATTCAATGAGGTTCATAATCACCGGAATTCTGTCTATCGGAAAGCTCTTAAAGATAGTGAGAAGACCGAGTTGGAGTAGAGGGAGGAACGTTTGTTGAAGTTTCGAGCCAAATAGAACGGACTTGAAACTGTCTCAGGTAAGTGTTGCGTCAATCCTCATAGACAGCATAGACAACTCACAGACACTGCGGCAATAGCCGAGCTGGACCGATAAAACTGTTCGAATTTTCCGCTGAGAACCAGAACAGCGTGGCGCGCTCCTTATGGGCATTGCTGTGTATTGCGTGTAAAGCTTTCTTTGTCTCCACCATAAACCTACACACCGTAATGGGTGATAACATATTCTTATTAGCGGGTGCAAGCTATTGGCTACTTCATAGCCAACAAGTCCTACCAGCAATGAGTGTAGCTCTTACTATGAGTCTTGAGCGATAACCTCCACGAGGGCGACAGCTTCCACGAAGGCGACAGCTTCCACGGAGGTGTCTTGAGTACCTGCCACGACGGTTCTAACTGTTGTCGTATGGTTCCAGCGTGAACCACACTCGTAAGCTTCCTACTCGTCCGCACTACAGTATATACCAAAAAGCACTTCGGTACTTAAATTAGCTGAATACCCTAGATCTCTGACTACCTACCCTTAAAGGCAAGCGTAATTCAGTAAACTACGACTTCTTAGTTGTTGTTTTATTCACACTCGCGTAGCTCTCTGAGTCTAGGGTCGCGCCCGCTGTCGGCCTACACACATCTAATTTGGCTACGCAGTGCGTGGCATTCAGGTGGAGTACCCCAACAGCGGCCATTTGACGCAAACAATACCATTCAATTTTATTCTACGTGGTTTCACAACAGTGGGGTATGTGAAACTGATCTAATGCCGGTAGAGGTACAAATATAAACTGCTGGCAAATTTCGGAAAGCTGATCTGCCGGTCTTTTTGATCATTTAGGGACCACAGTGGCGTAACTTATGCTTGCAACAGTCAGTCGCGCTCTCTGAATCCTGTTGTCGTCGAGAGGGGGGGGGCAGCGATACGCTAGTCGTGGTAAGAGGTAGGAATGCTGCAACTTATTGACTGGTGATTCTAAGCAATACATTAGCAAACTGCAGAAAAGAACTGGAATTACCTCCTGGGTGGTTCTGACTCCAGTTGCCTGGTCCATAAAGGTTCGTGTCTCGCAGAGTCCCCTGCCGGCGTAGATTGATTCACGCCGCATTTTCATATCTTCTGTAACGAGAGCAGCCGGAACGTTTGAAGCCGGCATGCTTGCTACCAAAATTAACTCCCGAAAAGTCACATTTAGGACTCCTAACGTTATGTGGGCGCTATTGCAGTAAGTGTGTGGAGTCGAGACCATCAAGATCTCTCAAAGCAGGTCTCGATCCAAGAAAAGAGTGTCGTTCACGACGACGCTAATACGGGTCTGAAGCCACTTTACCGGAGAGTGTTGATTTCTTGGAAGTACGAAGTGCGTTGTATTATTGTCCAGCAGAACCGGGCGAAATGGCATCGCCAGGATTTGTCTCTTCCAAAGTGGCCATAGGTGTTCGGACGCCCTAGGTCCCACAGATTCGGCTTTTAACGAGCTGGCCAGAAAAGGAGGCAATTGAGAAAGTACAAGTCTGCTTTACCCGAATCGCTGGGCTATCTTTTGAACCGCCAAAACAAAGTGCAAAACTTGGCAGCTCCTCCGACGACCTCAAAGCCCGCTTGGAATTGTAACAAAAGACTCGTCTTTGTTCATGAAGGATGATGACGAAGTTGCGCTTGTCGGGGAATCGTCTACGAGGTATACGTGGGCTAACTCAATACTTGGTAGAATGGTACAACAGTAAACTGTAGATCTTCGTGGATAACAGACGGGAAGATCTGGGCCTATTGCGAGACTCCCTGAGGATAGAGCGAAACTTTTGACTGAGTCTGTCGAGATGCATCTTTGCAGAATGCCCAGAGCAGAGAAATACAGTGTCACTATACATCTTACTCAGTGTTGGTCGTCGTTGCATGCGCCGAGAACAAGTAGTACTGGTCCCAGTTGTTCTACCTACCCCCCGCGTTACGTTTGTCAAAAAAATGAGGGTCACTCGGGCGACTGTCTCATTGGTAACTCCGATCCTTCGGTGGCGATGATTCCCCTCAAGTCGTTCACTTCCCTTAGCTTCGCGGGCTCTCTTCCCCTTTCGTCGCTGTTTTCGCTTTTGAACCCCGTGCTTGGAAAAAGAGTGGGCACCCTAGATCTCTGCGACCCTCTCTGTCAACGCGGCCGACGCTATACTGAGGAATTTTATTCTGGGCGGAAGGAGTCTGGTGGAATGGCACGTGCCCATCGTACATTACAGTGTAGAGAGTCCAGGTACTGCCTGACCTAAACAATGGCAGGCATACCGCCCCCCTACAGATCAGAATACAGTCCAACATCATGGCGCTCAAGTGGATAATATTACGTAGATACAGTATTATGATAAAGTATCTCCGAACGTTTCGACGTCTACCTGCTACCTAGGTGCGTGTGCTATCTGCACAGACGTGATTCTGTCCTGCTAAGCTGGAAGGACTCGCTACCACGTGCCGTGCAAGGGTGTGAGGTGACTGCTCTCCGACCCGACTCACAGTAATCATCTCGCGAATGCGCTTCTACGATTCAAGCGCTTCCTTTGATCTTGACTGGGTTGGCGTGATGCTACAACACTCGCATTCTGGTAGAGACACGAGACTGCAACCGACCGGGAAGGCGATGGGCATGTTCGCACCAGATACTTTTTGTCTGATACTCTGGTACACGGTGCAACGGATGAGACGTCATGTACAGTTGGTTGCTGGGTCGAAGAAAGTATGATACTAGAATTAATCGGTGTCGTAGACTGTGGAATATTTATGCCGCAAAAGCGTGTCATCTTTTCCCTCGATAGAGAAGGGCCGCGAGCGACGGAATTGGTAGGCATTGCAGATATAAATTATAGCAATGCGATAGGTAGTATGGTAGATTCTAGTATCGGAGATAGTGTTGCAAGTACCACTCACATCACGTGTGAAAGGGAAGCCCGATTTCTAATTCGATTTCGTTGTCGCGGAGCAGCTGGAATGGTGGTACAAATAGTGATTCGTTTTGGATGCGATTGGAAGTTAGCTGTACATTGTCATGAGTGCAGGTACATTGAGAATAGTGGTTTGATGAAAGTATGCACGAACGTTGCGATCCAGTAAAATTCCCACCCAGCTTCAGACGAAGAATGGTACGGGGGATTCCTAGTTACAGCGTTATAAGAAAGTATGACAGGTGATTGTGAAGAGAGGAGTTTCGGATCAGAGTCAGAGAGTGAAAGAACTGAATCTCTGAGATTCTGTCGTCCAGGAATATAAAGCATTGACAAGAAGGATACGTAAGGATACCCGTGAGTACTATTGCGTGTTGTAGTCCCGAACACGGTTGCAAATCAAGGTCATTAGAGTAGATGTGAAGAAGTTTTCTCCGTACACTAGATCTGTCAGTCCAATCGGAATAGTTCTGAGGTTGGCGAAGCGTGTCAGTGTCGTGTGATTTAAAACAATGCCAGTGAATACACTGCACCCTCGGTGTGTCGTCATTTCGCAGTAAGAGAACATAAGATCCGCTTCAAGCTATGCCGGAAGACACAAGGGTCCCTATTGCTGTGCGCCCTAATTTTTCTTTCTAATCTTTAGCGCTCAGGTGACCATGTTACCGTACTCCAAGGCGTCTATGAGTACATTTTCTCTGCACACTACGAGAAATTACGAATACCTCAACTGCACTACGAACCTCGTATCTTAGGCAACTGCGTTTGATGAAAATCACGTTGGTTTTTAATCGTGGCCGCTTGTTTTTGTCACAAGTGGCCGATAATACCAACGCAGTTAGCGCATGCATCCACACGATTCACAATGTATCGCTAATTGGATCTATTGCCTCATGTTGAGGTTTGAAAAGTTAAACCTATATCCTACCGGAGTGAGCCTCACACAACTAGATTCAAACTTCTCGAGCACCCATAGCATGGCCATTCCACTGTACATGCCAACCTGGTACCTGGGCGCACTCTCTACCTCCCTAGTGTATAGTCGGCTTGCTCCCTACATCGCCTTTGTTCCAGCGTACCGCAGGATTGCAGGATCCCTGACGGACACAAGTGCAGAGTCACATCTACTAACAAGAAGTTGAGCTGCTGCGTTACTCTGCGGGTCACGAACCGAGGCGGGAGTCGGCTACGAGGGTACCCAACGTTGCCAGCAGTACGTAACGACGTACGAAAGTATGTTGAAAGATTTTTCAGAGAAGGAAAGATTCGGCGGACGTGAAAAGAACCAGGGGGACGAGCATTGCGAAACCACGTAGAATAAACCTCAATGGTATTATTCGGCACAAATACCCGCTGTTGGGGTACTCGACCTGAATGCCACGAACGGCGTATCCAAATCAGATGGCTGTAGACCAGCAGCGGGCAAAAATCTAGACTGATAGAGCTAGATGAGTGCAAGTAAAGCAACAACTAAGAAGTGGTACTTTACTGAATGACGCTTTGCTATTAGGCGACCTAGCCAGAGAATTAGAGTATCCCGCTACTGTAAGCCCCCAAGTGCTTCTTGGCCTATATTGTAGTACTGGCGAGTAGAAAACTTACGATCGTGGTTCGCGCTGGAACCAGACGGTGACAATTACAACATGCATTGTAGAGACCCAGGAGAACTTCTTAGGCTCTGTAGCCTTCGTGGCATTTACAGCCCGAGACATATCGCGCGAGGTACCTAATTAATGGTGAGACCTTTCGGCTGTTAAGGGGCCAAGAACCAGCACTCTCCAATGATAATATCTCACCACAGAGTACCACAAAAGAGCAGTGCTACACACAGCTGGTGTAACAGAATGACTTTGGCTGAGAACTGGAAGTGGATGGTATGGGAAGAAAGGTGTCAGTATCCCGGAGACAATAATTGGTCTGACGGGACGCTCCTCGCTTGTGTAGGTGCGTGGAAGCACAGTGCCGACGTCATCTCCGGTTCTGTACTTCTATGCATACTGGGCCCTTGGGACTGTCTGACGCAAAAGTTCTTCGTATGAGGCCTGCTATTGCGGAGATGGTATGTGATTAGAGAAGTGTCCACTTCCGCTGTTCTTGACATGAATTTGAAGATCTTCGAGACATTCGTTCGGACTGTGTGGACATGTAGGGAAAGTGGTCGAATATTTCGCGTAGTCCGGGGTCCAATGCACCGGAATATGCTTTCCTTTGTTCTGGTATCATAAGAGACGGTGACATAAGATTACGTTTGACAATAGCGTATTCATGACCCGTGTCATGTAATGCATGTATTTTTTTCTTGGTTGGCTGGCCTCACATATTGACAAGCTTCATGTCACAAGAGGCAAAATCTTACAGCCAATACACACTAGATGTAACGACCCAGCCTCAGAGTCATTCGCGGCTACTACAGGAAGTCGCGCGGCCAATAAAAATTGTATAACGACTTTTTCACCTGGTAGCGCTGGTCAGTTAGTCCAGCGGAAGTGAAGGACCGACCTTCTGGAAGCTTTCTGGGCCGGCAAAGCGAGTTGTTCGTAGACGCACAAGAGGCTGGGATACGCGCGCTCCAGGCCTACCAGCATCTCCCAACAGCGTCGTGGTTTGCTTCGATGAACTGTAGAACATTGACCCGTTTCGCAGGGCACGTGATTACTCGCGGGAAATCCTCAGAATAGCCGCTCGCAGTGGCGTGGCAAACCAAAGAGGGGAAAGCGATCGCTTTAGCGAGACAGAATAGTACCGGATGCATCTCGGAAGCTGTGCAGTTCCTTACAGACACTTGTATAAGTTTGGCGGAACCAGACTGTAGCAGAGGACTCACGTTGTAATTGCACTAGTCTTTCCCACGCACCTAAATCCGAAATCTTACATCGGTGGCTAATCTGCACCAGAATGCAACATATCTATTTATGAATTGTATTTAAAGTTGCAGGTGACTTTATCAAGCGGATGGGAGTTTACTTGTTAAATCGGCCATTACAAGTCCATCGTCCACACAAGTCCGATGGACAGGCCAGCAGAATGCGCGGTGTGAGAATGCCCACTGGAATATTGCTCACTTACACGACACGTCGCTGGTCACTAGTGTTGTACGTAGTACATATCTACGCCCGAGCAGCCTCCTGGGTCTTATCGAACCTCAAAGACCCACTGCTCTGCAGTCACGACTAACTGACAGTGAGGTATTCGTTATGCTAGCAGATATGGCGCCGTATTGCACGGCCTGTCGGGTACCAGACGTGAAGTACCCCAATGTAACAGCACTTGGTACTGGTTCGGTAGGACAAAGTGTAAGTTACAGGTAAAACTTGATTCATGGCACATGCATACCTGGAACAAAGGCGCCCATGCAAGCCAATGATACCCCAAAGCTCCTCTGTTTGCGTCACATGAAAAAGACTTGAAGTCACTCATAACAGCGAGCCAAGATGAGCGGTTGGTACAGTTCATGGACGCTGAAGATTTCGAAAGTGGCTTTGTGACTTCCTGGGAGGGGCTTGGTTTCTTGCTTTATCGTATTTGGGGGGTTCGTAACGACCGTCTTGCCGAAGCGCAGTATCTTCGATGCATCACAAGAAAGTACATATATATTTCGCTCAAATTACTGCGTTGACCAACTCTCACTATCCTTCAATCGTACTCCGCGGATATATACGCCTCCCGGACAAAGACTGAGAGGCACTAAAATGTTAAACTCTACTTTGTACCTCAATATTTAGACAGACTTATGGTCTAACCCACGTGCAGGTAACCTGTTGACCGAGACGGAAGACCACATGTCCCAATCAGCAAACGTCATCGAGTCAGTTCGGCCTCAGCGATGCAACCGGGAATGAAACTATGTTCCCCTACGGCAGCCCGAATCGGAACAGCGTAGTTTGGTCAGTGGTGGCTGCGGAGGTATACACGCCCACGGGTAACCTAGCAGTACAATTTTTTCCGGCAAGCATCCTGGCAGATACTTCTGCACTGTAGACTCGTATTGGTCGACTCCGAGGTGTCTTGTGATTTAGTCACCGAAAGAAGATTTTCCTGACTCAAACGACTATATTAGCAAACACGAAAGCTCGTTGACATGGTCCGTTGCTCTCAGTGAGAGTGAATAACTTATTTTACAACTCACTCTTCAGACCGTGGAATATGTCTGCAGTTCCCGTCCGCCGGTTGGACTAATAAAAGTACCTCCGCCGAACTGCGCTGAACCTCAATCACCCTTAAACATCAACAATACTATTCACACCACACTGCCGGCTTTAGCAACTACTTTGTGCCCGGTACGACTCGCTTTCCGATCCTACATGCCGCGCTTGATTATAGTGTTTTGGTCAGGACGGTACTCTTAGTTCGTGGATAGCTACCGTAGCCCACGCTCAATTAGACCTACCCGTGTCCTCCCGCTAGCTCCTTTTTTCTTTCTGTTAAGGTAGCAGTCGATCAATGATGATCATGTCAACACAGTTTTCGGTGGTACAATACACCAGCAGCTTTCTACTATATTCGCGGGGTGTAGGATTCAGGGTTTCCGACATTGGGTCCAGGACATAGAAGCGGCGATATGCGCAGAATCTTCTTCGTCTAGTCCCTTCTATCCCACCTCGGTGATATGGTTAAGTCAGACACGTGAGCGGTTAGGTTTTTCGTACGAAGATGGTGCTCTAAATTGCAGAACTGAAAGACTACTCACGCCGATCACTGGGGCTCTACAAACTGAGCTTAGTTGATCCGAATACGGCGACGCTATCATACGTACCGTTTACGCCAAAAGGCTATCAGTCTTGCCGGATGTGGGCACCAAATATATGTTACATGTTGTGGCTGAATGACACTGTGCACGACCAGAACTCCAACACGAACCTTCCGGTCTTATCCACAGCATGGTCCCGGATGTCTGGCAGTTCTCAGAAACGGGATACGAGGGGTTGGAAATTATCAACATTTATTTGCTAGCAGATACGCAACCATGTGGGCTCCTGTAGCATTGGCACCAGACTCGATGAAAGATCAGTATCTAAAAAAGTGTTCATTTGCCACACAATCCTGCATCTTTTTCTCGCGAGCCATTTTCGAAGTCTTCCCGGAAAATCCAGAACCTTGCGCACCGAGTAGGCGCGATTACTCCAGTGCAGTGACCCTCTCACCTAACTCGATTTGGAAGGCTGTCGTTTCTTTCCCTCAGCAGACACCTCTCACGCTAGAAAGATACCAACTTCGAAACCAAGTGGCAGCTCGCATATCCCTCCAGCCGCAGTGCAGCACACTTACTCACCTTTAGTGCCCATTGGCCTGACGAGATGTGTCCCCGAGCCCCCTTCAACCTATCAACACTTTGGTATCCCGTTTAGATTACGCGCCTTTGGCAGACGACAGACCGCTGCACCTTTGTATTGCACGCTTCCGACAGTTGAAGTTCGTGCTGGCATTATTGGAAAACCACCTAACAGACAAGCAGTCCAATAGGGTAGCTGTCCGCACACTTGCCATATCCAGGATTTCGTGATGATCCGACGTGTCCATCCGATTCCCCTGCCGCTCGACGGTCTCCAACCAACCTACCTTGGACACTACAGCAGATGGTTGCTGGTTCTAATGAGCTCCATCGTTGCAGGGAGTGGCGGTCGAAATGCTGGCTTGTTTCTCGGTAATATGGGTCAAAGCGTACTACAAACCATTCTAGGGCACTACGGCACTGTCAACGAAGAGCTATAATGTCCCCTAGTGGATAGCAATCAGCTTTTTTCGATTCGATTTACGTGGTGAGTTTGTATCTCGGGACACGCGTAGCACGGGACGGCACAGCGAGTATGTGACTGACTCGTTGAATCTGGCTACATCAATCTTCCAGATGAATACCCGTCGGCTGCTGCAGACTTCTTGGGGTCTGACCGGAGGTTTCCCGGACGTATTGTCGTCGGAAGCAGCGATTAGGATATGTCTAGCCTCGCAGCTACCAGGGCAGTCTGTGGGGTTGCTACTGCCACCAATCTGGTTGCATAAGGCCGAGTTTCGTGAGGAGAGATGTACAGCTTCGGCCATACTGAGAATGAGGCCGTGACTAGCACCTGAACCGTGGTACTAGAGGAACAAGGGCTGTCGGGTAGCGACATATCCGCGAACGACGTACGAAATGAGTCGAGACCTTACTTGTTTTGAGCAGTCTGGACAACTGCAAAGGACATGCATATTACAGGGGTCTCTCGAAGCTGCCCCTCAACAGCGTTTTCTGCCCTGGCTAGCGTGGGTAAGTGCCTAAAGACACTGATCAGTTGAAAGGCTCGGAAAAGCAGCGCGGGCTACTGGTTTAGTGTCGTGAGATGCTCCGGAAAACCCCGAGATCGGTTCTGCCCAAGATGTTCTGCAGACATGACAACATCACCCGTACCACGCACCGGATGCCTGACCCACCGAACCGATCTTCTTGGGACGGGTGAGGGCGTGGAGCCCGAGCGGAAGTGGGGCGCTTCAACGGTGGAGTGTATCCCTGTCCCAACCAGGTGGGTATGGTTGCTCGAGAGCGTGTTGCCTGCTCTTAAAATTGAGGAGAGAAACTTGGAGGGCCGCTGGCTCCTTGGCACCGGCGCCGTACTCCAGCGAGGAAATGGCATACCTGCTTCAGTAGGATCATCAGATCTAGCTGACGGTACATCGGGTCATATAAATATATTACTAATTAGTTACGACATGAACTTACACCAGGGTGATATGGGCGAGGATAATGAAGCCAGTGGTCGAAAATGGCGGTAACGTGGCCGTATAGTCCAATAGTGGCCTAAGGTGCTTGCGCAATCGGCGAGGAAGTGCCGTAACACGGCGCCAGGGTTCTAGAGAGGTCAAAAAGGCCCCCATGAGGACTCTGGTCCTAAGGAGGGGGCAGTGCCGGGGTAGGAAGACCTCTCTTACGCTTGACCGTAGCAACGAGTTCTCTTTTCTTACCGATTCTAAGGTATTCGGTTACCATGTCAGGAACGTCAGGATACAGCTCGCCAACTGGGTACCGAGTCGTGACGCACTGGCCTTGAAGCCCCTCCGACCTGATGTGAAAGAAAAAGGCATCCAGACCCTGACCAATGTGGCAGGTGTCTTCAAAGACTCCGTTGCGCAATCCAGTGCGATTGTGGAGATCTAGTATGTCTCAGGGAATCTCTTTGTCTCGTAAAGAGTCACCATACTTGATACATCTAGCTCAATGGGCTCGTTGATTAGTACTACTGACGAGCGCTGAGACATGATAGACGAGTTGGCCGTGAACAGCAGTCATGCGGTAGGGTCCGTGTCTTCTGAAAAAACAACTGTGGCCGCAATGTGTAAAGCGACGAATGACCACGAATTACGGCTAGCAACGAAGGTGCGTTGATATTTAAGGCAAGGTCGGGCTTGTTGATAGCGTGCTCGCAGCGCTTGGAGACACAATGGCTGACTCCTTCGTGCATATTGTTCACACTAGCCTGTAGCCCGCTAATGTTGAGGACTTGCGCTGCTCGAGCTAGCTGTAGGGGCCCCGCCATGCTGTCCTAGAATTTCGATAGGAGAACTCGCAGGACTTGGCGCTCTGCGGCTATTCAGCCCATGACCTCGAATGTAACTGTAGCTGCGAAGTTGGTCCAGCGACCAGGGCGTTCGTAGTTTGCCTCGTTGATTGCGGTAGCAATAGGCGGTAGGATGGGCGGCCATTCGAGAGGGGCCAGATTGAGTTCAGGTAGCAAGACCCGAGTGGCTGAAAGGACCGCGCGCATGAGTAATTCGATTACTCCGTGCAACCAGGACGAGTATGCTACACTCAGGTTATGGCGGGTGCGATAAGTCAAAAAGAAGTACTCCAGCACCATGCTTTTGAGGTGGGAGCGTTGATCGTACACCGATGCATGCGGCGCGGTGAAGGTACGGGTGCAGCATGCGAGAACGAAAACAGGGTTGGTGGAGTCGACAGAGGGGCTTGGTTGGAGTCATAGCTAGCAACGGAGGTCACCATTCACAACGAGTGCATATTTGTCCCATTTCTTGCTTTTGCGGAGGAAACGTTAGTCAAAATGATTGACTTCACTCGGCCCGTTGGCGTGGAGCCTCGTCAGGGTTGGTCCCGTGACCTTTTCGCCATTTGTAGACAGGAATTAAAGAAGGCATATTGAGACAAAAGAGCGAGCGTCGTGACTATTGCCTGCCCAGGAAAAGTTCCTGCAAAAGTCTTACCAGGTCGTATCCGCGCCACAAAGACCGGCACTGTCTGCTAAAACGATCGTGAGAGGTCCAAGATTCATTCCAACGGCGTTTCCGGGACTCCATGCTTTGCGATTGATTGTCCATAGGTTGGCGCTGCTTAAATCGGCGGCTTTGGCATACTGTCCTTGTGTGTATGGGAGACAGATACAATGCCGGATAAGGCCGGCCACATGAACTTTTCGAAGTCTCGGCCAGGTGTGATACCGCTGAACAAAACAAAAGGAGCGATACGGGGGATGATTAATGTCCCGTAATATCGGCGCCTTCAACGAGTCAATTTCTCGGACCAAGCATTGGATGCACCAGGGACATGCTCGATCCCATAGTCGAAGGAGTTGAAAAACAGAGCACAACGAACCACCTGAAGGGTCATGTGACGCCCGAGGGAAGGCCCCATCGCGATATGGTTACGTACCAAAAGCAAATTTGGATGCTCTATAAAAAGTAGCGTGGTGAGTTAGCATGTCAACAGATAGTCCAGGTTACGGAAAGCTTGTACAATTGCAAATAGTTTGCATTATTAGGTAGATCTGCGATCCTGTAGATTACTGAGTGAGAAGCTGAGTACCGCGGGTGGATAGTGCTCCTGGTCAAGAAGCAGCTTGTCGAGTTTAGGAGGGTAGTACTGCGTCGTGACAACAGCCCAATGTTTGACATACGCGTTTTCGCGGATACATACCGTCTGATCTAGGTCTGCAGTAGCAATACGCGTTGCTTCCTGGACCTGAGCTCGGAGATCGGTGAAAGTTTCAACGTGTCTGTCAGTCCAGCCTAAGTCGGGTGGCGATATCCCGGCGATCGATAGCTTTCTAGAGGTCCCCACTGCCCTGGAGTGTGCAGAGTCGAGCAACTGGCGGAGTGGATTGAGGCGTTTTTATAGAGCATGGGATGGTGGGAGATGTCCAGTGAGTGCCGATTACTTACTCGCATAACTCACCAGCGGACTGGGGAGGTTCGCAGTTCATCATACCAGCAAAAACATCCGGGCGAGACGGGACACCATGTTCGTCGTTGATACGACCACTCCAGGTTATTTCACGAAGAAAGAATCTGGCCTTTGGTAGTAAAACTATTAGGGGGCGCTGCTAGCAGATTTGAAGGAATCGTCGTAGGATGCGTAGCAGGTGTGAGTGGTTGTTTGGAAACAGCACAAGATAGTCTATTAACGCTTTGAAATCATCTTGGCACCCCGAAAAGCATTGCCAGACCTTCTTTTGAAAGTTAGCGCAGGAGGTACAACGACATTGTGTGGGGCAAGGAAGCACCGTAGCGCCATTGGGAATATAGAACGCAAAAATTGGCTGGCTGTCGGGATGAGGTGGTGTTCGCCAGTACACGCTATAAACGACCATGCCTACAAACGTCCGGGATCGTCGTATATCGATAAGTTCTGCTTAAATATTCGGCATCGTCCAGAATGTCGGTCGAGTGGCGGAGTATATGTCGTGATAGTCCGTAGTGAGTCGGTACATGGTATAAAGACGCTTAGACACGATGAGTTGCACGAGAAACATCCCGGGGGCGTAATGATTCTTAACAGAATCCAGCCTGAGGAGCTCTCGAATGTAGCAGGTCATGAACCTTCGCTCAAGCTGGGGGTAATGATGTTGCTTTGCTCCAACAGGGTAGATTTTTGGGTTAAGCCAGATGTGAAGTGGCGCGATATCGGCTGGCATCCTTGCGTTGAGCCTAGCATTAGTATCGTCGCTGACCTCTTGCAACATATTTTCAAGTTCTTATCGGGCTCCGTTGAAGTTTGCTATGTGGGATGCTTACGGCAGCTAAGTCTCATGGATGCATCCTTCCTGCACCGGATCTTCAGGTCCGACGTCGAGCCATCCGTCGTTGTCGTCGTCGAGATTGGCGTCATTGGCGCCACTATTGACGTGAAACACTTCATCCTGGACACTGCTGATGCGATACAAACGTGAGTCTGCCTGATTTCCGACTAGTATGGAAACATCGATGGTGCCGCCAAGTCGGCGGGCTGCGGCTGCTGAGAACTTGTGGTAGTCGAACCCAAGTGCTTCGAGCACAAGGCGACCGGAAAGTGGCTCGCCAATGTTCTGGATCTTCACGAGCCAGCGCAAGCCCGAAGGACGACAGCGGACCTGTGCCAAATGTGCAGATGCGTGTTGGCATCGACAGCGCGGTTGCATTCGATTTTGGATTCAAAATTGTCAGTATTGCGTGCAGCCATGGTGAATGTGTGAGGGCTGGAAACAGTCTCCGTCCTGATGCCGACTTCGGCATACTCTTGCTTGGCAATTATAGCTCTATCTATGATTGTTGAAGCGGCGCATGTATGGGCGCAGTGCATTTACTGCCGAACGTGATTGATGAGGCGACATTTGAATGCACGTGCGTGCGTTGAAGCTACGTGGTTTGCCTAGTGGCACCCTCCTTCAACGGCTACACACGTTTGGGGAGAGTGCCCTACTATCTTTTGTATGACTCTTTTCAGTCTTGAAAGAACCATCGTTAACTGTTCTTGGTGTTTGGCGGATACGAGCACACGGAATCCCTCGCCAGCATACATTGAGCGCTACCCGTATCCTTGTCGCCAAGCTTACCATTCCTCCGATCCTTCGGTTCGGCCGCGGTTAGATCAACATGCTTGGCAATCCTATAGGCCGGGCAGTTGACGGCCTGTCGGATCAATACCCTGATGCGGAACTTGGTGAGTCTTTTCAGCCAATCGTCGCAATCGAGGCGCTTGCATATCCTCTTCTTCAAGATAGGCGGCAGGAACCGCGAGCGGAGCAGTTGAGCATACTTTCTCGGGTTGTCTTCGGGGAGAGACCCGCAGCCGAAACTTTCCAGACGCTGAATGAAGACGGCAATGTCCGTGGTGACCCAGGCATTGGGGTCGTGAATATGGGTTGGCATCAAGGAACACGGCGAGGCGTGGATCTTATGACAGATGATTCGAGCGCTGCGGTATCGTAGCAAGACAAAAGCGAGTTCGTGTACATCTGGACTTGGTCGTCAATTAGGTTCTTGACAAAGTTTGCATCGGGAGTGAATCCATCCATCCTCCGCATGCCGACCAGGTAGATTAGCAACCGATGATCAACACTAGGCGCATACGGAAGGGGTTCGAGCTTTGGGCCACTACCTGGCTCGGCCTCGATCTCGAGTTTGCATCTTCCAGGCTCGCCCAGAACTCTTGCGACCTGGAAAGGGTCGAGTGAGCGTAGAACAGGCGCGGCAATTGAGGTAACAACAGACGTAGAGGCCCGGTCCAAAGTCTCCGTATGACCTTAGCCAGACATGCAGATGTCGAAAGCGCTAGTACGAAAAGGAATCTCCAACGATGACCGGAGAAGTTAGCTGGGGGGAGCAGTTGGACGTGTGTAAAGCATCCGCCGCATGAAATGTCAGACGTTTCTGTGGCGTAGCGGATGCTTGACAGACCGGGCCGATGTTCTTGTGAAGGGAAGGGCCTGTAGGCCAAGCGGCAGCGGAGCGCATTGACGCCGGTGTGCATTCGCGTCCCAACCAGAGGGGCGTGCTTGCTCGGGACCAGGTTGCTTGATCTTGAAAATGAGGAGACAAACGTGAAGGTTGGTTGGTCCGTCGGGACCGGCGCCACGTCCCAGAGGAGACACGTTGTACTGAGTTTAGTAGGATCATTTTATCTAGCTGACGGTAGATAGGATGGTATGAGTATATTACTAATCAGCTAGCCGGTTCGAACCTACATTACAGTGATGTGGACGAGGACGGTGAATCAAGCGGTCGAGAATGGCGGTACCGTGTCGCTAGAGTCCAGCAGTTGCCTAGGGTCGTGGGGCTATCTGTCAGAACATACGGTGATATGGCACCAGAGGTCAACAGAGGTCAACACATCACCTCCGTCGCGTGAATCAAGTCCACCCCGAAGCCGGGCATCTTTCTGACAACGGCGCGTTTCGGCTGGAACCTTGGTACAATGTCGCCCTCGCCTGTTAATTGCAGACGAACATGTGAAATGCGTTAGTTGCTAGCGATGTAGCACAGGACACGGCAGTGCATGCCAAACCTTGCCTCATAGATATTGTCCAACTACTCATTCAGATCTCCTGCCACTGCGTGCAGGTCCCGGTCTCTACCAAACCATCAACTGAACTCCTGCAAGGCCCGTTGGGGTCGATCAGAAATGTAAGATTACGTTGTTGCCTAGATAGTGTCATTGTTCTTAAGCGGGTGGGAGACGCAGACCTTGTTTTTTCTTGACTCTTGTTATTTCAATCAGGACTGGCGATCCGTCCACACATCGCAGCTACGCCAATTGATGCAGGTATTAAATAGACATAGATGGGTCCCGGATGCATCCATTCACCGACCGACGGAGCGTACTTATCTGAGGGCCCTATCCGGCGTCAGTGTGGGTGCACGCACCGACGCGCTGAAGTTCAATCCGAGAGCAAAATGGAGCATTCCAGTCCCAAGCGCTACAGAGGAATGGCCGCTAGCATTGTCAATGTAGGGACCGGAACCGTTTGCTAGGTACAAACTTTGAGAACTTTGACGATGGTGCAATTCCTGTTGAGGTACATAGCCTGGAAAAAGGTCAAAACGATGGTCTCATAAGACGAGCTATGTGATGGACTTGCTGTGAAGTAGGACGTGAAGCAACTGGATTACATGAATTAGTCAAAGTCTCTAGGTGGACAGATGGCAGCAATTGAATTCGGACCAATTCCGGGTTCCACTGGCCAGGCCTGTCCGGCCTCCTACAGTGGCATGGACCTCCACACGTGCGTGATTTTTGTTCGTGCAAAGTGTTTGAATTCACTGCGCTACTATCACTGCAGAAGAATGACCACAACGGATCAAGTCCCCCTGCATCTCCTTGCACACCTGACGGGATCGAAAGTTCATTCACGACCTTCTACGGTTCTTCAACAAATTGCTGCCCAGTGCTACGCATGCATCTGGTTTATCTACCGCTCTTACTCGGCAATAACGAGACGGATTTCGTGATACAAGCCAACTATTGAGCAGTACGGCAGGTTTTGATGATAAGTTATTTCCCAGGACGATGAGTCTTCTGCCGCCCACATGTGTGCGAGCTCAGTCCTTGTGAAATCGTGCCGATTTCCCTACGTCTACGCTGTACGAGACGTAATCTCTCACCTCCGTCTTGACGTCGAACGTAGCCGAACGGAGACAGCCGCCAACCGCACTGGTGTCGTTCTACTCGGTACGACCGACACGAAGCCAGCAGCAGGGGCTGCGCAACAGGAACCAGACCTCTACGTACCCGATCGTGTGGAGAGTAGTCTGACAGTTGACCGGTCACGCAAAGCTGATGAATCAGCCGTCCCTCTTCCGGGTAGTGTGGGGCAGTCCGATGCTGACCCACAGTAGCTCATGGATGGAACCTTGGGACGAAATCTGGCACGTTAGTGCAGGGAATTCTACGCTCCCTTTCATCGGAGTCACAGAGAGCCTGCGCAATCCTCAAAACCCCGCAACATAGAATTATCATGCCGCTCATGCTCGAAGAACAGCAACCTTGGGGACTCATACTAGTGTACCTGCCGCAATCCATAGTACTCCTTTGTCAGAATCAAGTAAGTGACACACAGGGGCGAGCAAGTTGCCCGCCAAATATCCGCTGTGGAATTGATCGGAGGACACGGAGCTGCCGTGATTGTGCCTAGAACCGACACAAACTGAATGCAGATATTTCATGCCTTCGTCTTGTACGCGACTGCTAAGATGGGTCCGCTCTGGTAATCACATTAGACGAGGAACAGATGCCGATTCCTGTTTGTTGTACCTTATAGGCTCACGGATCCCGGCAGGGGTAAATCCCGGAAACATCCCCGCACGCAAGCTTCGCAATGTTTCCGTAGGAAGATTGTCTTTAATTGCCACCGGCGGCGAAACTCTGTGCAACATGACGGACCATAGCTCACTGTGCAAAAGTTTCGAATCGTATGGCAGGTAGCCGATTTCGCCAGCATTCTTGTGTACTTGTTGTTCTTTCAGACAAACGGGCTGGTCAAGGACCTGGCTGGTATCATACCCTCGCTGGAGCGTACCTTTGTTGACACGTATCAACTCCACAGGAACGTCAAAGAAGAATCGCTGACGCACGCACGAAAGACCGAACTGGCGTGTCACTTTCGATCGGCAACCTCCGACATTGTCCTTACGCAACACAATGTGATCATTTAGCTATCCAGTAGCTGGCGAGTACGACAGCATCTGAGCAGCTTACCGAGGAAGGACTTTCCTGAACGCCCGGAAAGCCACGTACACAAGGCGTACGCTTACTAGCATCGCCTCCAGACTGACTATGAATGAGCCATCGAAAGAAATGTCGGAAAACCACCTACTTTCGCGCTGGTGTTCCCATACGCGGGTCCTCAGACGTTTCATGACCGGACGGAGGCACGGAAAGTCACGTAACCAGTAGTCGGCATTTCCCGTATCCATTTTCGGAAAGATCTCACAATATTCTTTGGCTGCGGTGGCCTTGGCCAGGCTGACTCGTCACACGCAACCAATTCGACAGCAACCACGAGTACTGCCACATCAATCCCAGCAACAGTGCTTTTGCGGTGAGTATGGCAGAAGAAAGATACGAGTCGCAGGGGTAAGTAGGTGCTTCCCTCCTCGGGTAATGCTTTGAATCCCCGGATTCCTTTACATACCAACTGAATGGGGCACATCATTACAACTAGGCACGCTATTCGCGCAATCATACTGGAGAAGTTGGCAATCCTCCGCACCGGAAAACCAGCTACATAATTGTCTGTCAAAACGGTGGTACTCCACCAAGAAAGTGCAGAAACTGTCAGACTCCAGAGATGGTTCGGGCGACTAGCAGAGTGTCGGCGGGACTGAACAATTGGTTCATAGCTGGAACGATCAAACGGACGATGCAAAACCACGAAATTCAGTTGCTTCCAGTCACGCGTTTCTATGAACAATATGATTGGAATATCTAGCCGTACAAGAAAAAGAACCATTTTGGCAGTACGAGATGTGTTCGTTTGAGTCGGTACGAGGGATCCCGACGAACTTTTCTATTGAAGCACCAATCAGCCCAGTGCATGAGGCTGGTACTTCCCGCAAAGTGATGCGTGTAGCCGCTGTACGCTATGAGGTCCGTGCAAACTTCGGACGGTAACAGGTACGCTTCTTTGACCGATACAGGAGAGAAAATGGCCCCAGTGTATGCGCAACTCTGCTGCTTCTTTGGAACAGTTCCAGCGTATCGTGACCAGTTTTTCCAGCTGTCGTGCCATGCTCTCGTCTGGGGACACTCAATCCTCCAATCGCTTCGACGATAAGAGATGATCTGAGAATTGCTTCTCTCACCGATTTGCCTGCAGGCGATCTGAACACCCGTTCTGACCCTGCCTGCGGCTGTCATACCCCAGGAAGATCTCTACCTTTGGTCACGCTAAATTCATATGATAGGGTACTGCAAAACATTGGCGCTCGAAGCTTGCCTATTTACCCAGGTTGCTCATGCTTTTCTGGAGAAGGGGTTCATCCGACTATCAACAGTCTACTCGGCGTATGAGTACTTGTTTTCAAATTGCGGGACTACTCCCTCCTTCTCCGGGCGGCTCAAGTATAGCATCCGGATAAAAATGTGACGCAGGACATTCCGGGGAGAGGCGTACAGCTCCAGCAAGCGCACCGGGGCAACACTTATCCGCTCCTTCTTTAGCGTACACGAACAAGAATGCTATTGCGAGGTAAGTCCCACGTCAACAAATCTGGACTGACGGGTAGAGCTGCTTTATGCAGAGTATCGGACCTTAACGAGAGCCTGTGTGCTTCTGATTTTGTGCCGCCCTCACTCCTTCGGCAAGCGGCGTCGCAATTTCCTTGCTCATGTAACAGTACTAGAACTAAGTAAAATAGTCATCACATTATCCAATATTCTCTACCAGCGGGGCCACTATAGCTCGTGTCATCCATGCAGAACATTCGCGGTGGTCCAGAGGTCAACCGCAAACGCTTTACGTTGCGCACTGAGCTTGCCTGCAACGCCGATATTTCCGCAGGCGGCTCATCTGCACGAAGAGAAATGAACTTTCTCAAGTCCCAAGTAACAGTGGGTCCCTATGCAGAAAGATTACAAGGTTTGATCCCAGGTCAATGACTGAGATGGAGCGAGTCATCTTCATTGCGCAACGCAAAATAAACGGGACAAATCACGGTCCTTAGTGGCAAGCAATGTGGGGTGCATGGCCCGGCGCGATGAGGCGAGCGACGCGGGGCAGTTGTCTCCTGTTTGCATGCATGGACTGGATGCTATTTGGCGGTCTCCGAGCGCCGGACAGACTGGCACGAAAGTACACCCTGGCAGTAATGGCCACTAGTATTTCAATGTGGTCCCCATAGATATACGTCAGATATTCAGATGTGGTCGGACAACGCGACGAGGCCGTGTACATGCAGTCAAAAACGGGCTGCTGCCTGGGACCAACCCTCGGAAGGTAATGGGCTCGGTCGGGAGGCACTTTTGTTGGTGGCGCGCACGCTGGAAGCACGTAGCACTGGTTGCAACTGTCGTGCATGTTCTGCGTACGGGATTAGTCGAGCAAAAGGGATGTTTGCGCTAATACGGCAGGGATGGCTCCGATTCTCCAGTCTCGACGAGCCTGCTATGGTCATTCCTTTCCAGCCGCTTCGCGAGCTCCGCTTCTGTCCACTAGACTTCTCGCCTTCGCTCGCGCTGATCCGGTAGGTTCGAGGGTACCCCAGAAGCATGGGCCCCTATCATCGACCGTGGCCGACGCTATAATGAGTGGTTTTATTATGGGAAGCTTTGGTCCAGTGCAGTAGCAAGTGTCCATGACATAGTACATAGTAACGAGCCCAGTCACTGCGTGGCCCGAACAAAATGGTAGGTGCACCCCGTACCCACAGAACAATGTACAGTACAATGTCATGGGGCGCAAATGGGTAGCAATGTATACATGCTGAACCATAAAACATTATGTCCCACCTTTCTTACGTGTACCTGTTCCCCAAGCGCATGTGCTTCCCACACAAATGTGAGTTTGTCCCGCTATCCGGGATGAACCTGCTCCCACGTTCCATGCGTAAGTGTGGGGTGAGTACGCAGTCACCCGACTCAAAGTAGTCGTCTCCCGAATGCGCTTGGACATTACAAGCGCTTCACTTATTCTTGACTGGGTTGGAGTAATAGCAGTGTTCTATAATCGTAGAGGATAACGATAACCCGTTCTAGATTTTTAGTGTTAATAACGGATCTAGGGTGGCATCAGAAGCGGAGTCGATCGCCACACGTATCATATAGCCCACCCCACGGACAAATCGTCCTACTGTAAGGTGATACCAGTCGTCGCAAAGCGGAACTCGCAGCTCTTCAGCTAGTTGGCGGTCGTATACATTCGCTCTCTCCTCTAGTACATATAGGATACTGCCCTATTGCGGGTCCAAGAGTGGGGCCCAAGCTGTTCTTTGGAATCGCACTCCTCGGCTTTGGCAGCACGCAATGCTCTGTTGTCTGGCACCTATCTCTTCAAAGACGACCGTGTTGACAAACGTGGCGTGGAAAGGTCTAGTAGAGCTCAATAGGCTGTGCTTGCGGAGAGGGAGTGGAGGAGATTTCTCCGGGAGCTCAGGGAAATCGCCCGCTACGGACTTTGTTAGTCCCGGAAGGGACCGACAACAATTGGGACTGTTGACAGTACCAATCTCAAGTAGACTCTGTCCGGCGTGGATATGCACATTCGCTCACGAGCACGCAGCGCAGTTACGAAAGAGGAGCAATACTCCGAATCCTCATGGTGCACGGCTAGTGAGCTTGGTCTGATCGGAAGGTAATGAAGCTTGCGTTGGAGGGTGAGTATGCGCTCGACGTACAGCCTTACGGCCTGTAATAATCTTAAGCACTCAGTAGCAACCAAGAGAAAGTAACGTACTACCTGAGAGTCGTAAATCCCAACGGCGAAGGGGGAGAGGATGAGGAGATATCCGACATTAGGGGCGTACATCCCGACCATAGAGGGTCATGTCGAGATCGCGCTACAGGGGACGTTTGTTAATGGCTGCTTGCGTGTCGTACCACAAGGAGGTGAGTTGGCTCCGAAGAAAGATTAGCTTCACCCTGCTAAGGAGACAATCGGCTACACGCGCGCGAGTCGAAGGGCTTTCGACCCGATCGCACGCAGTCATTTATGGTTAAACCGGGGAAGCTGAGTCGAAGCAGGAATGGAGCCCTTCACACTGTCTAGGAGAAAGCCTCTACAACCCTGCCTGAGTACTTTACCTACGGACCTAGTCATACACCTAGTCTCTATTGGACATTGGGTTTTGCCTCATATGGGGTCAAGTCTGGCCTCATATGAGGCCAACTGACCACCGAAAAAGTATGTCAAATATATAATACGTACGGTGAATATGCTAGTTGTTCGACGTGTAATTCATGTCACCCCTTTCTACGAAATCACCACAAAGGGTAGTCTATTCCGTTGCACTAGAACTTCAACTGGACGAAAAGTTCGCTGAGTTTTTCTGCAGCTCACTCTGCCAGAATAAAGATCTCAAAGACCTTTAGGCAGATATAAAGAACAGCGGAAGTGGACGTCTTCTTGACACTTCACTATCTCTGCGAAATTTGGCCTCATATGAGGCAATTTGACCACATATGAGACCAGATGTCCAATAGACACTAGTATATGTATAAAGTCTCCACCAGGTGCCAACACTTGGCACGGACTCTAAACATTTAGACTAGCGGCCCACAACCTGGGTCCAGAATTACTTCTGGCTCAAATTACAAAAGATCAAAATGATCAAAATAATCAGAGTATTTACTAATAAATCAAACGGGTATGAAGGGGATTAGGCCCATTGCCACTGGCCGACACGTCAGTCATAGTCCGTGCGGTTTTGAACTCGGCCGCGGTAACATTCTCAATCTTGAGCAAAGCCCATGGGGCAATATATGTCCCCAGAATCGAGTGCGCTACACTACACCACGGTAGCTGCAGAGTGACGCGTAGGCTCGAACCTGAAGCCAGCCTTACCTGTTCTGTACGCATCGTGTTTTTAGGTATTTATGAGCCATTCGGAAGGAAAACGTCACTCATACCTAACCATATGTTTTTTTCGTCGCGAAATACAGCTTGAAAGATCAAATTTAACATGTTCTTCCTGTCTGACCAGTTTACTGGCGAGCTTTCGACTCACCACCCGGAGGACGTGTTCCAGGTTAATTACCAGCATTAGTCTTAGTACGAATGTGGCTCAGTGAGCTCTGCCATATTCTGTCAGCCGTTAGCAGAAACGTTCAGCCCTTCTGCATCGTTCTGGTAGACGCTGGCGCCGGCGGACCTTCGAGTGTCAAACCGAAGAGCTACAGACCTCCGCCACAGCCTTGTATGGTCTCCTGCTTACAGCAGGAACTAACTTCGAGTTAGTTCTGGCATAAATGACCATCAAGGTAGTGTTTGGATCTCTTGAAACAAGAATATTTCGCCTCCCCACTGCAAAACACATGTGGTGTTCCGGTCGGTTGTAATACCGAAAGATGTTGTCCAGCCACCTACAAAAGCCGTTGCAGTACGTTAAATGGCAATATGGCGACTATACGTGGTAGGCTATACCTCTAATCTCAAACGGCGTCGGCAAGTACGGATCCAAGCCCGACTGTTAGCTTTTACAAAGTTAACGAGACGTCGTGATGCAGGAAGCTTTTTCGCTTGGAAAGACCTTACTGGTGTAATCGCAAAGATTTCGAGTACGTGTTGTACGATAAACGAGTCCCATATGATAAGTAACCAAATATCGGTAAGGAGTAGGCACTCACCACAAGCTGTGTTACTAATTTGCGGTATTACCGTGTCACGTCTGTGAGTGCTCGGTTGATTTACGTTTCAGACTCCAGATGCGTGACTAGACTCAATAAGCCTCATGAGAGCCACCAAATGCGCCTTGTAAGGCTTCTTGAACTTTGGCCATCTTGCGGTGACCACGATGGTGAAACAGCGAGCTCTCTTATGACTCAGAATAGTTACCTGAAACATTTGACTGGGATGAGAGAGGTAATGAGGAATGGTTGAAAGATCCTACATATTGTTGGCTCTTTCATCGCATAAAAGATTTAAAATCGATTACGAACACCCGCTTGACTAGGAAATGTACTCGTAGCAAAATCTTCCTCAAATATCCCGGGAACAGAGACTCGGGCGCAGAATTCGCCCAAATGGGCAGGAGTAGCCAAACTAGTTTCTGACACTTCGCAGCTCACCAATCACAGCTCTCAGACATTTCCCGCCGTTTCGAGAAACTTCTGAAAACATTAAAACGTGTCTTCTTCAACTTTGATTGCCAATTCTGAATCAAATACTGCATCATTAAATTTTCGTTGTAGTCTAATGGCGCGTTTGCACGTAGTATGCGCATTTTTCGAAAGTGACCATTGCTGCACCATCAATCTGTACGGTAAGTTGTTATCGCATTTTATGTCGACCTGGTTTTCGATGAGTGGTATAATGTAAACTGTCTTGGTCCATTGCAAGTAAAAGGAAAAAGATAACTGTTCTGGAAATGCCAATCCCTTCAAAGAAACAGTGGTGAACCCTTTTATTGCGTTGCAGTCATGCCCAGTTTCATAGCTCACGAAAGACATAAGACGACAATTCCGTGATTAAGTGAAGTTTACGCCTGTCCCAAATGGTGCCATGGACGTTCAAAAACCGATGCGACGACAAAGAAAGCAATTTGATTACGATGCTTGAGGGCTATCCTCCCAAGCTTTTTTTTGGTTCATGCTTCCGTTTTGTGTCTTTTGCGAAGAGATCAACTCGACAGCTCTGAAACGAATGACTGGGCTAGGGAAGGTCTAAAGAACTGGTTGAACGATAGTTGATAGTGTTGATTGATGACTTTTTCTTCGATGACTAAAAGTTCTAATAACGACTAACAACACCCGCTTACATAGAAAATGCACTAGGAGCAAGAACTGCCTAAAATATCCTGTGCGCAGCGATTTGGGTGCAATATCGGCTCGTATGGGCAGGAACAGCCGATTTCTAATTTCTAACAATTGTCAGCGCACCAATCATGGCCTCTAGATATTTCTCGATTTTTCGGGAAACATCTAGAGCTGTAGAAGCGTGTGCTGTTAAACTCTCATTGGCTCTTCTGAATCAAATTATACATCATCATAATACCAAATGTAATCTATTTGCACACGTGTGAGTAATGTGCGCATTCTCCACGAGTGTGCATTGCTGCAAGCTCCATCCTTCATATTATCAACTACCGAGGTGAATTGTGGCTATTCGAAAAGACACGTATATCGCGAATGCGGACTCACACCACCATTTGCGATTCAAGCCTTGAGAAGTCCCTGCAAACTTTCCCCGTGATCTTTCGTTGCGCAGGATCGCTGGTAGCGGCAGTTGCTAAGTTTGATAGGCGGTCTCGAATTCTGACGAGAGTTGATCTCGATTGTTTCAAAACTCGCTGTATATGCAGGCCACACGCATACAAATGCTCACCATCTGTCCCACTCATGCTTGAAATGTTTTGTTGCGACTGCCAATATCTGTTTTCAGTCTCGCACGATTCTCAACGTCAAAGAATAAGATTTGTGGCCAGTCTGGCTCACTAGTCCACTACGGTCGAAGTACCGTCCTCAGTGTGATCTTGAACCATCGTCTATACTACCCCTTTCTGACAGCTGACGTTCCCCGAATAATGTTTTATGCGTCCAGATATACCTCGTGTGACATATTTCGAATCGTGTAGGTATCTGCGTCAAGTCTTCCAAGTCTATTCGCATGACCTCCCAACATTACGGACGATACCTTTGATGAAACTATATGTGCAATGTCCGTGAGCACTTCTTCAGCTGTGCATGGTCTGCGGCCGTGGCACACTCGGCTTTCGACCGTGCTTCTCGTCGAGTTGTAGACGAATTCTACGAAATTTCCGCCTTCCTCTGCAATCAAAAGAACTGCAGTACAGACCGTAGTACCTCGCAATACTCACTCGCATAGGCTCGACCGCTCGGCGAATTCGTATAATTTGGCTACTGGCCCCTTTTCTTGCGATGATTTAAGAAGGCATGCGCTTACTACTCAGCCTTGGTCATCTTTCCAGTCCAGCACCAAACTCGGAGGCCACCACATGAGATATAGCTCGATGTAAGATAGTGAAGGTCTTCCCCATTTCTGAGGTGTTGCATGTGAAGCAGGCCATAGCGCTGTATTCATCCAAGCCCGTTTGACAAGTATACGTGATTACTTGGGCAGGTATTGGAAGTATCTGGCTAAACTTTTCCAAAATTCTGCCAAGCTGCTGTTGATATGCAGTGGTAGCTGTTTTCATTTTTCTCACGGAGGCAGTAATATTTAAGATCAACGAGCATTCCGGCTACTTTCTTCGATAAGTGCGAAGCCCTTCCTGTAGTTCGGGTCGTAATTTCCGATCGTGGATACGAGCGTTAGGGATTGTTTCTGTCTTCTTACTTTGAACAGCGACAGGCAAGACGGAACGGGTGGCACCCACTTTCAAGGCGACTATTTGGCCTTTCCCTCGTCCAATTATCGGGGCTGGATCGATTATGTAAATTTACAAAGCTTAAAAACGATGAGGACTGTGCTATTCGTTCTGAGCAGTTTGACGGCGTGCTCGGGCTTGTGTACCTACGTTGAGTAAACCTAAATGGTGATATTCGCGTCGGCTCGCCACTGTTTGGGTATCCAACCTGAATGTCATGAACGACAACGTCTGTGTTTCTGGAATTGGATGCGGACCCCCACTGAGTGCACTACGACATCTAGTGATACCAGCGGGTCACTACACATTTTGCACTTTCAGGTCTAGTATTATTACACTCGGACTTCCACCGTGTGGACGTCCGGGTCCAGCAATACTAGGCTTCGAACTGCACTTTTCGAAATTCCTGGTCTAGTAACACCGGCTAATATACTACGGTATGTGGAGCTCCCGGATGCTGTTATAATGCCCAGCGTATTGCGATATGTGGAAGCCCATCTGTAGTTTTACTGCACTCCAACTGCACATTTAGCAGTTTCGAATGCAGGATTGCTGCATTCGGAAGTGCGAAGAGTGCTGCTGCGCATCGCACCAACCGAAACTAAACAGAACATCCACTACGCGCAGTGAACGCCCGGTCTCGCTCTTTTACGTTTCCGAGCTGCTGCATGAAAAGTACTTCTAGATGATTTGGACGGATCTACGTTTTTACCATCATGTCTCACCTTCACCACTACTCCATCGCCCTCTCCAGCTCGAATAGCCCACACTCCCCGTATCGCATTGCATACCACACATCTCGCCACTGTTCGACCATGGCTCCCATTCCGCCCACCATACCTTCCGGTTTGTAGACCACATTCCTCCACACGCACTCCATCACTTTCTCCGCTTCTCGAAAGCCCCCACTCCCGCATCGTATAGGAACAACAGACGTCTCGCCACTCTACGAAAATGCTGCCCATCCTGTCCGCCGTTCCTTCCAGTCTGTACACCACACTCCACCACCAACCGCATTGCCTCGCCGTCTCCACCTCAAACAGCCCACATTCCAGGCATCGCATCGCATTGCACCGCCAAGAGGCTAAACTTCCCGCATCCCGTTACAGACCACGCATTTCGCCACGCTTCGACGACGCGACCCATCCCGCACACCACCGCCTGCACTTTGTACATCACACCACACCATCACCCGCTCTCCCTCACCCTGTCCGCCTCCGGCAGCCTGCACTCCCTGCACCGCATCGCATACCACACTTCTCGCCACTCTTGAACCGGGCCTCCCATCTTGCTCACCATCCCTTGCAGTTTGCACAACACCTCCCACCATTACTCACACTCCCTCACTTCCTCCACCTCAAACAGGCCGCGCTCCTCGCATCGCATCGCACAACACATATCTCGCCACTCTTCCACGACGCCTTCGCTCCCGTCTAGACCCTTCGCGCCCGTGCGAATACCGTCCGGAATACGCGCTGCCTACCTGTACACGCCGTCGTATCAGAAGGAAAAACCGCCAGTTGGTACTTTCTGTTGACGGCAGGTTACCTTTCCGGATTTGACGAGGTGGCGTGCAGCGTCGCTACGGTTTGAATAGGGCCTGTCGCAGGTCCTTGTGTTCCATGTTCTCGCCACTGTGCCTTCAAAATACCCTCGAGCGCACGAAATTTTCAAAATCTTTCAACCACGGATATAGCAGTACCACCGGTTTTCGATTTCCGCCTCTCGTAGTAGTGCCAGTCTGCGAATGCATGATGTTTTCTTGTCTACATAGCCAATAGTGTGCGTGTGTGCCGAATTGCAGTCCTTGTCTTCGCCCTTTACCACTCGCCCGTGCACGAGACTTGCACTAGGTTTCATGACCGTAGGAATGCCCGCAAGGAGACCTACCGTCTTCTGCCTAGTGAAAACAAAAAGACAGTTCCACCCGCGGAAACTGTCGTACCTCCCCGTTTTCTCACTTCTCCCGCCAGCAGTTCTTCTTGCAGCCATCCCTGCAAGCACGCAATATGCGCCGAAAAATTCTGCACTTCGTCTACTCCCCTGCTAACGCGTACTCCTTTTCCAAACACGAGTAACAGTGTCACTTCCGAACACCGCGACCGGCTGAGCTCGCCCGTACTTCTCCATAAGGTTCGCCCGCCCCGTAACCCCCTGTCCACTACGATGACAACGTTCATTCTAATGAGCGTGTGGCGTCTCTTCTTCCCTTGCTCCCATTCCTGTGTGACCCTGATGTAGAACCGGCCACAACTAAGACCGACCTCCTCGTACAATCTTTCCCTGCTTCTCTCGCCGACGTAGAGAGGACTGCCGTCCCACGCACGGTTGACGAGACCATCTCTATCCTGACGGATCCCGACTTCTCTGTCGCGCGCTTTGGAGGCCAAATTCGCTTCTCACAAGAAGGTCTACCCCTCACACTCGCTGTTGTCGAGAGGGAGCCTCACCATCAAGGCTTCTCCGCAACCCGTGTGTTGGACCACAGCGGTACGCCCTTCGGAACTGCCTACTTCCAAGACTATCTTGAGATCCTGCGAAAGCAAATAGGGCAAGTTAACACAGAATCTTACTACTTCCCCCCTCGTCGAGACCCCTCGCAGAGCAACACGGCTCCCTTCGCGCATCCCCTGGAGACTGATGTGCACCGACGAGTTCGTGAATACCTCAAGGAAGAATTCATGGGTAGCGAGCTCGAGGGTGTCATCGAGGACACCGGGACGTCAGGGACCCATTCGTGTGTAGGCCGCGTACACGTCTATACGGGTAAACCCGCCACTACAGATAATAGAAGCGCCCTAGTTGCCTATCCCGTGCATCTTACTCGCCTCTACTTCACTGCCGCCTTCCGCCAATGCTGCATAGTGTCCCAGCAGACAGGCGTTGGCTATCTTCCTGTCCAGCTTTTCACCATCGTGGACGACAGAGAATTTGATGTCCTTCTACGTTCTCTAAACACTCGCGCACTAGACATCAAGACCTCCATAATACGCTCGGCCCTGCACTCCTTGCTATCGCCTCTGCATGAAAAAGCCCTTGTACGCTTCATATGCTAAATTGCGAACTATCGTCCAACGAAATGTCGCCTAGTCCCCACCGGCTATTGTTACGGCATATCCGAGGCGAAAGATATCGACGGCACTCGATCAGGCACAAAAACCAGCCAACCCTGCCACTCTTGCGAAGTACCTTCAAATCTCCTCACATCATCCGCCACATTCCCGCCGTGCACCACGGAGTCTATGATCCATCTTCGGAGAAAAGCGGTCGACCTGGAGGCGGACGCCGCTGCTCACGCATTGCTGGGCAGGCGGGCTTAGGCCCGAGCTACCACCGCACAAGTGCAAGAATTCCTCGCCACCTCCTCCCTACGGAGGTTGCCATCTATTCTGGAAATATCCCCCCTGCTTCCGTACAAATCTCACCTCCACATGCACTCCGTTTTCTGTTTCGAACCGCTTCACAACTTCCAGCCCGGCATCTCCAAGCAAATCCACACGTGTATATTTCGTAGGCTTGACTTCCTCGTCCAATTCACAGCGCAACTTTCCACCGGCAACAGTCTGAAGCAATTCAGAACCATTCACGCTGCTCTCTTTCGCGTAGTCAACACAGTTCTGCATGCCATTTCGAGACACTTCTACGTTCCAGGCGTACACATCGACTTCCCCGCCTCCAAAAAAAGGTAGTCGCTTGGACGGACTCTGCACAAATGAAGGAGTCCGCGGCATATCGGAGGCCAAACACTGCAAGTACTTTGACATGGCCTTTTCAATTATCGCAGGAATCAGAGACCGTTGCTGTGATGAGGCTGACTTCGCACCGCTCGCATCTACTTGCGCTCATCTCTCACACATTCTAGTACTCAGCTCGAGACAGGGACTAGAGAAGCACTGGAGCTTCGCCGAGGTTCACGGTCTAGAGGACTGCATCAATAAGTTTAAAGCCTTCATGCTCCGTATCTCTGGGGACCATCACCCGACCAGGCTCAGGAGCGCCAAGTTTCATCTCCTCGCCCACCTTGCAGATGACATCTG